>APFE030682990.1:0-19012 GCA_000404065.3 Pinus taeda | reverse complement strand
ATATCTCGGTTTGTACAACCTTTTGTGTACTGGAGTTCCAAAGCTTATAACCCTTTAACCATCCTTATACCCAATAAAGATGCACTTTTCAGATTTACTATCCAACTTGGTTTGTTTCTCCTTTGGAACATGTACATATGCATCACATCCAAATACCCTCAAATGTGAAAGAGAGGGTTTCTTACCAATCCATATGATTCGAATTGGATCCATGAAAATTTCAAAGTTCTATGACTGTATCAAATCATGACAGACTTCAAAAACTTGTGAACAATGAGCTATCAGGAAGGCCTCTGGATAGTGGCAGTTTGTAACCAGCAAGGAACGATGAGGACCTCGGTCAAAGCACGCTGACCGAGGCCCATGGAGACTGCGCAAGATGCAAACTAGCAGTTAGGAAGTCTGGATCAGAAAACGGAGGCCGTTTTTGATGCACTATTCACGCATCACTGGGCAAAACCCCTCGAAATGGAAAGGCCCCAAGCGCTCGGTCACAAGGGAAGCCAAAAAACTATGGGAAAAGCGCTAAAGTGAAAGGCAGGTCCCATGATCTAAAACTGGTGGAATATCATAGGCATTTTGGGCAGTAAGCGGAATTGTCAGGAGACCCAACAATGCCATACAGCGAACAACATGTGTCCAATGGATGAGAGAGAAAATCGCCTCTCATTGCGGGCTAACGTTAGAGCAAGTCAACCGCGCAATAAGAACGAACACCATAAGATCTGGGGGCTCCATATATAATGGCGAAGATTGCGCTCGATGGAAAATTGGATTTGACAGGAGAAATAAGCTTCGACACATAAAGGTTGAAGTTTGATTGGACCACTGAGTTGGCAGATGAATCATTACATAGAGTAACTGAAATACCAAACCATTTGAGGAAGAGCTGGTGCAGTTCATGAAAGGACAAGTGGCCACTTCCCTGGGAGACATTACACAATGGCGATGACGCAAAGGCAGGGAATTCCAAGTGAACAATAGCAGGCGATCCGAAGAGGCAGAAGAGGAAGCAAACAGTCAAGGACGTATTGGCTTTAAGCCATGAATGAACAAAGAACAAAAGCAAGCATAGTAAGAAGAAGGAGACAAAAGAGACAGAAGCAAAGGCAGAGAACCGAGATGACCAACAGAGCTAAGGCAATGCAAACAGAAGGCTTGAGAGGTTCAAGCAATCCCTGTGAGGATATATGTCGGGAACTGGGTACCAAATTGGACTCGTCCCATCAAGACTAGTTGAGGTTGAGAATTGGTAAGGGGGAGTCTGTGCACTCTAGTGGCTTGGGGAATCCAAGAACCGCCCTAGTAAACACCATCTATTTCAGGAGACTCAAATGGAGCTCCTTATTGTAAAAACTCTGCTTAAAGACACAATAAAAGAAAGCCACCACTGAAAGCTGGACCAGAGATGTAGCCCAGGAGGATTGGGTGAACTCCTTATTAATTTGTTATGTTCTTGTATTTGCTGACTGTGTTTCTCTTACTGTTTTCTAGTGTCTGTGTATTTTGCAATCTTATCGATCCATTGCCTAAGATAACATAGACACACACCAGCACATGAGTCTGTAATAACTTCATCATTAGTTAATTAACTGAGATCGCTCACGAGGGATTTTCATATCACCATACCTCTTGTGGAGTCTTATCCTCCAACGCTGATGAAGGTGACCTGTTGACCAGGTAACATGCAGTATCCACTGCCTATGCCCAGAATTCCTTTCCTAACCTGGCACCACTGAGCATGCTTCTTGCCCTTTCCATCAACGTCTTATTCATTCTTTCTGCAACTCCATTTTGCTAAGGTGTATATGGAGTAGTTTTCTATCATGCTATACCACACTTCTTACAGAATTCTTCAAATTCCTTGCTGCAAAACTCTCCACCATTATCTATCCTTAGCATCTTCATCTTCTTCTCTGTTTGATTTTCCACAAGAGCCTTAAACTGTTTAAACTTGTCAAAGGCTTCAGATTTCTTCTTAAGGAAATATATCCATGTATACCTTGAGAAGTCATCTATAAATGATACATAGTACGCAGACTTACCTAGTGATGGAACCTTCACAGGTCCAAAAACATCACTGTGCACAAGTTCTAATATATGTTTCGTCCACTTACTACCAGAGGGGAAAATCACCCGATTTTGCTTCCCATATACACAATTTTCACAGAAATCAGAATCAAGAGAGCTATTACTCATACCCAGGGAAAATTTTAAGAACCCCCCCCCTAAATTTATAAGTATAATAAATGGGCGAATCTCTCACCACGCATGGTGAATATTTTACTCAATTATAAAATCTTGTAAGATCTTGGTATTACCATGAGTTATCATAAACCTGGAGCTTAAAAATTACTATTAGTAATTTATAAAAATTAATAAAATTAATAGTTGATTTTTATTTTATTTTTATTTTAACCAAGCTAAAATGTTTAACATACATTAAATTACAACATCCATTTTTACTCTTGATCGGATCAAATATTTTTTCACTCTATGCTAGTTTGCATATCACGATATTTGATACCTCTCCGGGGTTAGTAGATCCAGAGTAAAGATGGATCTATTCTGGTTTAATTCCCCCATTTAAATAGGCTACATTCCAAGTGAATACCATGGGTCAATACCATGTGCCATTTTGGTGAATACCATGGGTCAATACCATGTGCCATTTTTATTTTATTAATACTAATATTAGGGTTAATAATGTTTTTTTGCATGGTATTAATAACAATCTAGTCCATGGTATTTGTCCCATAGTATTTTGCCCACGGGTTTCACCTAAATATAACGCATATGGAGTAAATATAAAAAATGTTTTATTTGTTTACCATACCTCTTGTTTATTTATATTTTTATTAATTTACCATACCACTTTTACAAATATGGTATTTGTCCTGTTAGCCTCCTGCTGCAGCAGGTTACTCATATTTCATGATTAACATTTTTACAGGCCAAATATGTCATACTTTGCATGCTGCAATGCTCCATATTTGCTAAACAGTCACCAAGGAAAGAAAGCTACTCAAAGTTCATCTACTGCATTCCAATTTTGAAGAATCATTCCAGTTTTGTACAATTCTCAGATAAAGGGAGGTCCAAACATCCTAATCTTGGTCTCCCTAGGTTTCAATTTCCTGTTTTAGAATATAGAGAATGAAAATCTGTCCAACTAGCTTAATCTTGGCAGATTCTTAGATAGGTAGAGAATCAAAGGAGCCCAACTGCTTAATCTGGGCCCTTGGAAGAAATAAGGGTAGTTTGTAGATAGGAAGGCATAAAAAGAAAAAATTGAAATGCTGGGTCTACAAGTCTAAGTACACCCAAACTAAAAGAAGAAAAAATGTTAGGTAAGTAGGCTGGGTAGGTAGTTTTGAGGTTGCAAAATCTTGATGTCTGTTCATTACCATGTTTTAAAGTATCATCTCTACTCAGGTCACAGTCATCAAGCATTTTTCATATGAAGGAGCTCAAACCAGGCATAACTAACTTCCCTTTCTCCATCTTCCGGAAATCATTAACTAATTTCCCCAAAAGAGGTCAAGATATGCTTAATATCTCTTAGTTTCATCATTTTCCATGTCATTAGCCTGGGTGAAGATCTGCTTCACTCAAGGAAGATCCATACTTTCTCTATAAGGTTCTATCTCCCCTTTGAAGCCTAAGATCTCTGAGACTTAGCGCTTTCTTGTCATCTCCATATTAACTGCTGACATTATTATTTCACTCCCTATGTTTTCCCCATCCCCTTACTAAAACTATGAAGATAATCCCCTTATGTAAATATCCCCTCCCCCTGGTTGAAAATAACCATAAGTATCCCCGGGAATCGCTCAGTGTATCTAAAACTTGGCAGGAACCCTCATGCTGCCCCTTCAAACCATCTTCTAATGCAATGGACTCCTTCCAAAGCATAAAATTCCTTTTTAGGTTATCGGGCCCCTTCCAAGACCTCAAATACTCTTCAAAAACACATCTTCGCTCCTTCCGATCGCAATAAACCCTTGCCGATTGCCTTAACATTCTTCTGATCCTGGTGAGCCATCTCGCATCGGCATATCACAATATTTTTACCATAGGTGTGCCCCTTTCCTTTTCGCCCGATGCGATATCGCGATATTGGCGATCGACAGTCGCAAGCATCACATTTCCAAAATAAATACCTTCTCCTTCTCCACTGATGCGATATTGCGATCGCATCGGAAGAAGTTTATCACATCGCAGTAACATATAAGTCACCCTGCCACGTCACCTCGCTGATGTCATCCACCGTACAGCTGACGTCATGCTGACTTCCGCATCCAGAAAAAGGGAAAAACGTGCAAGTGCGAAAGTCGAGCTTCGGAGCTCCGGAACGAGAAACGGAGGCAGTTTTCGATGCGCGATTAGCGCAAAGCGTTAATCGCGCATCGCTAGGGAAAATGAGCGATATTGGGGAATCTTTAGGGAATATTTTGATTCCTTGGCCCTTTTGCACCGAAAAAGCCCGAAATTGCCCGATTTTGCCAGATGAAATGGATTTGAAGACAGGGAGAGACCAGAGACAGAGATTAAAGAGTATCAGATCAAATCTGCAGAGAGAAAGCACGTCAAAGAGTATCAGAAAGCGGCGAAGACCATCAATGTAGCGGCAAAGAGTATCAACGACGATCTTAACAGCGACCCAAAGCAGGTGAAAATTAAATACCTGCCAGCAAAGTCAAAGAAAAGGGCGAGGCCACTCAAAGCTCTCAAATCACGGTTATTGCACACTTAACTCTCACTAGAACAGAACTGCAAATCCCAAAGCATAGTTATTCCAGCAGTGCTGCATCGAGCCACCAAGGGCCACATTGCACTCTTTTTGATCCAGCTACCTCTGACACACTTCAATAGATATTTACCTACATTTAATTTTGGCACAATTTTAGGTTTAGAAAGCTCTTTTTGCAGACCTACTTTAGGTCAATTGTAATAAATAGCTTGAGATATTTGCACTATAAAGAGAGCCCTCAATACTATATTAAGGTTTGGTTGGTTGTTCGACAAGCTATTTGTAGCTAATTTTGCTCCAGGAAAGACTGGCACTGTAATACCTGATAGTTTCTATAATCAAAGACTGCTTATGAGCTTTGGAGAATGGATTGTTCACTGTGTTTAAACTGTTGAAGAGTGGTTATGGAATTCTCGTGCTGTTGCATAACTCAATAAGTGCTTCTTACCTCTATTTTCCATTCATAAGTTACCATCTAAATAGCAGAAAAGAAGATTAGCTTAGAATTTGTTTAAATACACTCTATGCTCAATTTCTGTTGTTTCTTTATGCTTTCCTCTGTTTAGGCATAAATATGAATTATGCATGGCTCATGTTCACCTTAACCTTCTCACGCATGACTGTTATCCAGGGATTCTTCATTGCCCCTAGGTAGAGATCATCCTTCCCTCTATCAAGCTGAGTGAGAGATTCTTAAGTGCCTCTCATTCCTAACTTTCAATTCATCTTCAGTTTGAAAGTTGTTTTATGTGCAGCTATCCCGCTCCATATTCCTCTTGTGACCAAGAAAACGCACTAGTAATCCTAACCCATGACTCCATGCCCAATGGTTTGAAACTTATCACTTCGTGAATTGCCTCTCTGCCTGAAAGCATTTACCTTCCATCCAAACCCAAGCAAAACCCCTAAACCAAGAAGCTAGCCTAAAAATCATCAACAAAGTTAAATCATTAAGAGAGATCCCTCTCTGATTGCAGGTGGCCTAGAACCTGTAGTCCAAAGATTGGTTTGTGGTTACCTCGGCCGTATCCCTACAGGAGCCTAGGGACAACCTGAGTGATAACATAAAGGCAACTCCGCTGGAGACCTCCTCAGATAATCTCACTAAACCAGTCTGCAACCCCACAGAGGAAGAAACCGACCTTTGAAAGCTTCGGCCGACCTATGTTGTTGTGTTTCTAGAAAAAGTTCCCAAAAAATAGAGTAGAAGTTGGCTCCTAAGAAACAAACGTGTAATACACGATCAAATCCTGATCCAAATAGCCCAGCTGTTTTTGAAAATCCGAATTTAATTCCCAAGATCATTAGAAACAAAAGCAAAAAGAAAACCCAACTGCTGCGAGTCCTGAGATAGTTCATCCAAGCAGTTTTCCAACCCCTGTCAAAGTTTTATTCCGATCAACTCCAAGTTCCCCTGGTTCTTCACTCCCTCCCCGAGTAGCTCTTCTACACCTCCGTCCCATACTCTTATTACCACCACTACTCCTTCTACCCCGGTTGTTCCCGTTATCCCAGTTGCCCTAGCTTTTCCGCTTATCCCCATCATCATGGCTAGATATGGGCCCTTACAGTTGCCTGCTAATCCCGGGGCTATGCCTCAGGACTACCAAACAAAAATCACCTATTTTGATGGCACAAACTCCTGCACCACCTTACAACATACAAAGAAAATGCAGGATTATTTCGAGAGTTATGAAATTGATGATGACAGTGTAAGAATGAAGATTTTTGTCCAAAGTTTGACCGGTGATGTCAGAACCTGGTTTAGGGTGCTTACACCCAATTCCATTTTAAACCCTGAAGCCCTATACCAGGCATTTATTAACAGATGGGAGAAAAAGAAAGATCCCCTACACATACTATCTAAGTATGATACTATCAAAAGAGGACCTCAGGACGGTTTTGGATTACTGTGCGAGGTTTAATAATGTTTACAATGCAATACCACAAAATTTAAGACCTCCACCTGATCTCACTTTGTACAAATTCCTTGATGGCTTTGATGCTGAGATGGCATATCAGTTAAGGGAAAGAGCCCCTCAAAGCCTTGCAGAGATGCAAGATGATGTTGCTGTTAGTGTGGAGGCAAATCTAATTGCCAAAAGAAACAAAGCGAGAACTGAGAGAAGAACCACCTTCAAGGAAGAACCTCAGCCTTCGATCAGAAACTAGATGCTATTATCAGTGGCATCCACAGGCTGGGAGACAGAGTAGACAATGTTGAGAGGAAACCTTCATGGGAAGGTCAACAGCCCAATGCCATAAGGAATCAAAATTTCAGAAAAACTCAAAACACAAACGCTGGAAGGGCCAGTCCCAACCATGATATTAGGCCTCCTTTCCAAGAAAACTATGCGGAGGCATCTACATCCAGTGAGCCCACAGATGGGACTCATATGAACCTGATAGATTCGGAAAATGAACAGCAAATATTTCTTACTGAAGAGGACCGACAATATCCTGATGTAAAACAATTTCACACCAAGTCGGGAGAGTCTTTCAATTTCAAACAAGGTTATGATACCGCTGTGTATAAAGTACACAAACAATACAAATTGAGAACAAGGACCATTGATGTCCCTGCATCTAGCAGAACAAAAGATAGCAAACAGCCCAATAAAATTAAAGACAAGGTCACTATAACTCAACCAGCTGATAGCTCTGTCCTAAACCCACATCAGGTAACTGTCGAGGATATAACAAACACACAGCCTCCTATTGATCGGCCTCTACCTCCTTCTTCCCCAAAAGAAAATCTGAACGACATCCAAAAAATCCTCCCAAAGCAGAAATACCACAAATTGTCATTCATCATAACATTGACATTCCAAAAGAAAACATAGAGAGTGTGCCTAAAAAAGAGAAATTTGTCGCATCAACGCCAAGAACTCATTGGGAAAACCATTCAGTTTAGAAGCAGAGATTGGAAAACTCAAGATATCCATTCCCCTCTCAGAACTTGCCAAACATGATGTATATAGGCAACAAATTCAAAGGTCACTTCAACTACCAGAGGTAAAGGATGATGTAAACGTTTTAGACGATACCCCTGAGCTGCTGTTTGGTCCAGAAGTTAACGGAAAATCAACATATGGACCTGTTCCACCTTTTTATGTCAGTGTGCACATACATGACAAAATATTGCATAATGCTATGTTTGACTTAGGTGCCTCACATAACCTTATGCTCAAAGCTGTAATGGAAAGATTGAACCTTGATGTCACAAGACCATACAAAGATCTATATTCCTTTGACTCAAGTCAAGTCAAATGTTTAGGCTTGATTAAAGACCTTTGTGTGTCTCTAGTCCAATTCCCCAACAAGACAATCCTAATGGACGTAGTAGTTGCTGACATTCCCACAAAATATGGCATGCTCCTATCAATATCATGGGGAGAAAAATTGCAAGGACCCCTTCAACTTGACCTCTCTTATGCCACTATATCTGTCCTTGGGAAACCAAAGAGACTGTATAGAGAAACATTGATGAAGTATGTGGTAAGTAGTGAGGAAAAGCCCCAAAATTTTCCAATTTACTCAATCCATTCTGATATGGATTCTTTTATTTTATTTAATGATAACACCAGTCCTCCAACTGATGATAAGCCATTATCTTTAGAACAAGAAACATACATCAATGAGGAATCAGTTGCCAATACACATGAAATTGTCCCAACAGTCAAGGAAACCAGCAAATAGCAAGAAGAACATCCCAAAACAGAAATTCTAAGTCTACCCAATCCTCAAATAACTGAAACTCTTAATACAAACCTCAAACAAGAAAACACATGGTATTTAGAGTTTGATGGTTCTGTCAACAAGTTAGGAGCAGGGGCAGGAGTATGGATTTACAATACACATGATAATCACGCAGAAGGCCATGCCTATAGACTAAATTTCGAATGTACAAACAACATGGCAGAGTATGAAGCTCTTCTCTTAGGCCTTAAACTGCTTAAAGTCCTAGGAGCTACAAAAGTATCCATCCTAGGTGACTCTGATTTAATCATACAACAAATGAAAGGTAAATTTGTTACTAATGCCAGTAGAATGAGAGCTTACAAGGCTGTTGCCACTGAAATACTCGATTCTTTCAATGAATTCAAGCTTGCCAAAATTTCAAGAGATCATAATATTCATGCCCACAGTCTAGCAACTTTTGCTAGCACATGCAAGCTTCCCTTTGAACCAAATCACCATTTCACCGCTGAAATAAAACATAGACCTTAGGTCCCTAACAATGTTAAGGATTGGAAGGTATTTCAAAATGATGCCCAGATTAACAATTTCCTTACTCTTGAGGGCAAATTTTCCAACACAAACATTGACATGGATGCCATGAACGATTCCCAACATCTAACAGAAGAAAATTAGTAGGCTCTAACAGCTGCAACAGCTAGACAAATCCTTAACCCAACTGTGTTTAACAACGCAAACATATAATAGTTGAAACAAATGTGTTTAGAGGAAACAGCCAAAGCAGAGGATGAGTTTATTGATCAAAAGAGTAATTTTCTACCTGTCAGCCTTACTCCATTAGAAGACATGTTTGATGACAATGATGTGCCCAAAAAGCCAAAAATGGAGCCTCTGAATGCTGCTATAGAAGAACACGACATAGGAACAACAGAGCAGCCTAGAATGATTAAGCTGTCCAAAAATCTGCCCCCTGATCAAAAACCGAAATACGTGGATTTGTTCAAAGAATTCCAAGATGTATTTGCCTAGAGTTATGAGGACTTGAAGTCCTATGACACCTCAGTGATCCAACATACCATTCCCTTAAAACTAAATCAAAAACCGTTCAAACAGAAACTTAGAAGAATGAACCCCATGCTTCTTCCCCTCATTGAAAAAGAAATAAAGGGAATGTTTGAAGCAGGTATCAGTGAAACCTTTTTGCAATCCTCATGGTATGTTGATATCTGCTTTGTATTGTTAAACCTGTGTGCTCCCTCAGGATTGTCCAGAACCAAGAAAAGATTTTTAAGGATGAAATCTTCAAAGTTTTGTGTCATAGATGGTGCTTTGTTTTGGAAAAATCATGAAGGTGTTTTTCTTAATTGTTTGACTATGAATGAAACTAACAGCATCATGAAAGAATTCCATGCAGGGGACTGTGGACGACACCTATATTGGAAGTCCACTGCTGACAAGATTTTAAGGGCTGGTTATTATTGGCCCTCTCTTTTTGTAGATGTCAAGAAGTTTGATGTGTCATGTCAGAAATGCCAAATCTTTGAAGGATAAAGAAAACTACTACCTTTGCCCCTCAAGCCCATTTCAACCGAGAAGCCTTTTCAACAATGGGGTCTCAACTTCATTGGATAAATTCATCCCTCTTCCTCAGGCCAACACAAGTGGATTTTAACAGCCACCGATTATTTCACTAAGTGGATTGAAGCCATTCCATGTAGACAAGCCAACGACTCCACCATTATTCAATTCCTTGAGAGCAATATCCTTTCCAGATTTGGCTGCCCTGAGAAAATCATCACTGACAACGCTGCTGCCTTAAAATCTAAAAAGATGATCAACTTCTGCCATAAATTCCACATTACCTTGGGCCACTCCACAGCTTATTACCCTTAATGTAATGGCTTGGCCGAATCATCCAACAAAAGCCTCATCAACATCATAAAGAAATTGCTGGAGGAAAACAAAAAGAACTAGCATAGGATGCTAACATATTATCTATGGGCAGACAGACTTTCCACCAAGGAATCCATTGGGATGAGCCCTTATGAATTATTATATGGCATGGAAGCCAAATTTCCTTCATCTTTGGGCATTCCTACTATTAAATTGTTGCAGGAAATTCAGGCTGAACCAAATGACATGCAGAGAAGAGTCAATCAAACCATTCATCTTCAGCAAACCAGAGAGCAAGTCTACGACAGAGCTCAAATGCTGCAAGAAAAACTCAATAAGATGTTTGATAAGAAGGCTAAATAAGAAGATTTTTGGGTGGGAAGCAAAGTTCTAAGATGGGACTCACGAAGAGAGGACTAGGGCAAACATGCAAAATTCGATTTTCTGTGGAAAGGTCCATACATTATTAGCGTTGTGCAAGGCATTAATACATATTTTCTCAGATCTCGAGATAGCAGCACAGCTGAAGAAGGCCTTGTCAATGGCCGAATGCTAAAGCACTACAATGATCCTTTTTGATTGAAAAGAAAAGGCGGTGTTATTTTTCTGTACATAAAATGTTTGTATATATCAGCACTTTGATTTTATTTTGTAAGAGTCCATAATACTAAAGCGCGCAGAAGAAAGCAGGTAGTGCTTTACAATTTAACAGCAAAACAGTTAAGGGAAAGTGATGTTAGCACTCCAAAAGTTCAAAACAATCCAACAGTCAACACTAAGAAGTTTCAAAGCACAACCATAATAGAAGAATCAAGGCAATCTGATCTGCTGTTCTTGGCTTCTCACAAGGAAAATCCATCCCCAAGTGGAGCCACTGTTAGCCTCCTGCTGTAGCAGGTTACTCATATTTCATGATTGACATTTTTACAGGCCAAATGTGTCATACCTTGCATGCTGCAATGCTCCATATTTGCTAAACAGTCACCAAGGAAGGAATGCTACTCAAAGTTCATCTACTGCATTCCAATTTTGAAGAGTCATTCCAGTTTTGTAGAATTTTCAGCTAAAGGGAGGTCCAAACAGCCTAATATTGGTCTCCCTAGGTTTCAATTTCCTGTTTTAGAATATAGAGAATGAAAATCTGTCCAAACAGCTTAATCTTGGCAGATTCTTAGATAGGTAGAGAATCAAAGGAGCCCAACTTCTTAATCTGGGCCCTTGGAAGAAATAAGGGTAGTTTGTAGATAGGAAGATATAAAAAGAAAAAATTGAAATGCTGGGTCTGCAAGTCTAAGTGCACCCAAACCAAAAGAAGAAAAAATGTTAGGTAAGTAGGCTGGGTAAGTAGTTTTGAGGGTGCAGAATCTTGGTTTCTGATCAGTACTATGTTTCAAAGTATCATCTCTACTCAGGTCACAGTCATCAAGCAGTTTCATGTGGAGAAGCTCAAATCAGACATAACTAACTTCCCTTTCTTCCTCTTCCCCCAAATCATTGACTAATTTCCCCAAAAGGAGGTCAAGATCTGCTTGATATCTCTTAGTTTCATCATTTTCCATGTCATTAACCTTGGTGAAGACCTATTTCACTCAAGGAGGGTCCATGCTTTCTCTACAAAGTTCTATCTCCCCTTTGAAGCCTAAGATCTCTGAAACTTAGTGCTTTCTTGTCATATCCATATTAACTACTGATATTATTATTTAACTCCCTATATTTTCCCCACTCCCCTTACTAAAAACTATCGTAATAACTCCCTTATGTATATATCGCCTCCCTCTGGTTGAAAATAACCATAAGTACCCTCGGGAATTGCTCACCTTATCTGAAACTTGGCAAGAACCCTCATGCTTCCCCTTCAAACCATCTTCTAATGCAACAGACTCCTTCCAAAGCATAAAATTCCTTTCTAGGTTATCGGACCCCTTTCGAGGCCTCAAATACTCTTCAAAAGCACATAATCACTCCTTCCGATCACAATAAGCCCTTGCCGATTGCCTTAACATTCTTCCGATCCTGGTGAACCCTCTCCAACGCGATTATCCCAATCGGAGGTCACAAGGGTATTATGGCTCACTGTTGCTTCTTCCCGATGGATGCTCCGGCGATGCCATCTCGCGATCGGCATATCGCAATATTTTATACCACATAGGTGTGCCCCTTTCCTTTTTGCCCGATGCACTATCTCGATATCGACAATCAGCAGTCGCAAGCATTGCCTTTCCAAAATAAATACCTTCTCATTCTCTGCCGATGCGATATTGCGATCATATCTAAAGAAATATATCGCGTCGCAGTAACACATGAGTCACCCTGCCGACCAGATCATTGCCACATCACCCTGCCACGTCACCTCGCTGACGTCATCCGCTGTACAGCTGACGTCAGCAACCAAAAAAAAGGGGAAAAACGTGCAATCACGAAAGTCGAGCTTTGTGCTAATCGCACATCGCTACGGGAAATGGACCATATTGTGGAATCTTTAGGGAATATTTCGATTCCTTGGCCCTTTTTGCACCGAAAAAGCCCGAAAATGCCTGATTTTACCAAATTTAACGTATTTGTAGACAGAGAGAGACCAGGAATAAAGATTAAAGAGTATCAGATCGAATATGCAGATCAAGAACACGTCAAAGAGTATCAGAAAGTGGAGAAGACCATCAATGTAGCGGCAAAGTGTATCAGAGAAGATTTTCTCAGGGCTCGAGGCAAATCCAACATTAAAAGGAAAGCTCTGAAAGTCAAGAAGAAATTGAAGATGCATTGAAGGCTCACCAGCACAAATGACTGCACATTAAACTCACAGGAGATCAGTGGACCAGAACTCAATGCACACTTATGACAGAACCACTGCACCAAGCCACACAGGACACCTCATCAACTTAACTTGATTCAGCTGCCTCCGGCGCAGCTCAAAGGATTCACTTGCATTTAATTCCAGCAACAATTAGGTTTTAGAAAAAGCTTTTTCCTGCAGACCTGTTTAGGTCGGTTGTAATAAATGATTTTAGATATTTTGCTTATATATACCGCCCTGAAAATTGGAGTAGGGGTTGGTTGGTGGTTAGTTGATCAGTAGCTTGATCTTTGTTTTTTTGATTTTTTCTCTCAAGAAGAGACTCACACTGTAACTGTGATGCTTTCTATAATCAAAGACTGCTGAAAGCATGGATTCTGAAACTGTCTGCTATGTTTAAATTGGTCGAGGAGTGACTGTGGAATTCTTGTGCTTCTATATGGTTCAGTAAGTGCCTCTTAACTTTGTCAGTTTTTCATGTTTGTTTTATCATCATTCCGCCATCTAAATTCCAGAAAAGAAGAATAGTTTAGGATTTGCTTAGCTGCACCTTAGGCTCAATTCCTGCAATTTTTCATGTTTTCATCAGGAATAGCTATGAACATGCATACTTAAATGATCTTGTTTACGTAGTTTCTTTCACATATTAATGATAGTTTATGAATTCTTAACTGCTCCTAGACAACCATTCATTCACCTCTCCTCTCTGTCAGCTTTGATGAAAGATTCTTAATTGCCTTTTATCCCTGACTATCATTCCATCCTTTCAGCAAATTGATAATTGTCTCATGTGTGGTTATCCTACTCCGCAATCCTCTTGTGACCAAGAAAACACAACAGCAAGCTGTAATCCATGACTCCATGCCCAATGGTTTGAAACTTATCACACTTTACCTTGCCTCTCTACTTGGAATTATCTTCCTTGCATCCACCTTCCATCCAAACAAAACAATAAAACCCCTAAACACAACAGCTAGCCTAAAATCATCATCATCAAAGTTAAATCATTAAGAGAGAGCCCTCTCTGATTGCAGGTGGGCTAGAACCTGCAATCTAAAGATTGGTTTGTGGTTACCTCGGCCGTATCCCTACAGGAGCCTAGGGATGACCTGAGTGATAACAATGCCTATGGAATACATTGTGCCTAGTCTATGCATAGCGACACTCACAGGTATGACGGATTGTGGAGTCATAGAAGAGAAGCTCGCATTGTTGGATGAGCTCAAAGAAGAGAGATTTTTGGCTGGATTTCACCAACAGGTCAAAAAGCAGTGTGAAAAGGCTTGGCACGATCGACATATTATGTTGCACACCTTTAAGGTGAATGACTTGGTGCTATTATATGAAAATAAGCTTGATAATTTTTTAGGGAAACTCATAATGCATTGGATGGGGCTCTATGAAGATGGCGCGGTCCAGTTGGTTAAGTTAAATGGAGATCCCTTCCCAGGATAAGTGAATGGTAATCATTTGAAGCCATACATAGGTGGCCTGACCATCTGAAAAGTAGACAGAAGCACACTCTTAGCGGTCATGCCTGATGGGGAGTGGGACCTCAGGGCCACAGGGCAGTCCATCATGGAGATATTCGATACTTAGGTGCAAATTTCATTCCTCCATAGATGTAATCTCTAGGAAGAATAGAGATGCCTCCTCCCTTTATCTATTTGGAAAAATGACTTCAACAATTTTGATCAATATTCGACGAGTTAGTTTAGATTCGGCACGATGATAGAAACAAGGTGATTGGTTTTTTAGGTGGCCTCAAGCAAAACTAGTGGCTATGTCGGATAGGTTTGCTTTCCCTCGATCAAAGAAGGATCTATGAATGAATTTTTAGTTTGGAAGGAAAACTAGAGCATATGGAAGCTCATGTGCATGACGCTTTCCACCTCCCCCACCACTGATTAATGGGCATGTCATCCCAACTCTAACTTTCCTTCATAATCAAGAATGATGATCAAGGGACTTTTTTGTATTTTTGGGCTATCTGTTCATAGTTATATTGTTCAATTTGTATGTTTCTGATGAGGCTTTGTTTCCATCTTTGGGCCAACAAATATGGTAGGACTAAGTCTTATGTTTTTTTGCTTTGGAGCTTCTCATGATGTAATATTGGCATGAATTGATAGAAATATTTGACATGCAAAAAGAAAATCTATATTTAATTACGTAATATTAATATGGAATAAGTTTTCTTAAGTAAAAATTATACTTCCTCAAAATACAATTATGCATTAAAATACATAGAAAGTTATCTTAGTTTTCCAATACAGAAACCAAACTAGGCACATAACTTCAATTTCACCAGGAACCAAATAAAATTTTCCTTGACTATAAGCCAAAACTCTAGCAAGTTTGTATGAAATACATGGCCTCTAGGGCTATTATTCAATTAAAAAACAAAAAAAATAGGACTAAAAAGTGAAAAACCAAATGACATATAAGTCATTCAAACTTTATGATATTTTGAAGCTTCAAAAGGGATGGCCTCCGCGTTACCTCATGGAGAGTAAGTGGATTAGAGGAGAGGCCAAGGCAGGCTTCAATTTTCCTAAGTATGTTGTCCATTTATTGTACAAGCACCTACAACTCATCTAGTTGAAGGCTTGAATCTCCTCTCTAATTGTGTTTCTACAAGAAAATACTCTACCGAACATAACTTTTATAAGGTAGTAGAGATCTACAATGCACACGTAATGATTATGATGACCCTATGAGTAGCCTGTGCTCAACACCCTATTTGAGACTTCGAAAGTGTTTCATAATTTCTCAAGCAATTCCAGTCATCCATGATATATTTATTTGCTTCAACAATTTCTTCCTAGATACTTCATAGAGCGAATTCCTAGGACTGAGAAGTTGGGATCTGCACCCATTAATGGGAATGAGAATCTCTCATCTCTGAATAGTAAGTTACACTATGATATAGATGAGCTTGTTGCCTCAGCATTGTGGCTGCTCGAATGAGAATCATTGCAAAACCAAGGAGGAAGGGTGACCAAGAGAGGAGTGCATGAAAAAATGAGTGAGAATGCCAACAAGTGGGGAGAGTTGACACACCAATGGATGAGTGTAGGCTTGAGATTAGGAGAGGGGTCATGATGCATAAAATCAAATGAGGATGGAGTCAAGGGATAGGGAGAGACCTAATTCAACTATAGAAACGTTCTTATTAGCACATAAACAATAAGAGAATATAATGCTCCCACCAACAAGGGTGAGGAATAACTAAAAAAAGCTAGAAACAACCAAAAAGCCACACTCACCCCATATAAATACTTTGAGACAAGCTAGTCCTTGTCATAATAAATCATGATATATAATTAAAATACACATGCAGACCGCCATCTCCCAACCTCATGTAAAAGGTAGTGGATTTGCATGCCATGATGATTTCTCACCTCCAAACATAACCAATGTTCAATGTGAGACATCGCTCGACTACAACATCCATTGACCAAGTATAGGAGGCTATAGCTGACCAAAATCCTTGCAAATTCCAAGAGAGATCCACCATTAAAGTAGATGAGAGAGACGAGATTTCCAATATAAAGGAAAAGTAATTGTCAATTAAACATGATATTGATGGGATGTGCTATGTAACTATCATGAAGGGGCGATGATGCCATGTTTCGTTGTGGTTTCACTCCTCTTATAGGTGGTGGGATGACATCATTGTGGTCCTCCCCGGACATGTTTCGCTTGCCTTCTAAGTGGTGGGATGACAACATCATGTTTGCCCTACCCTCAACACATTTGTCTTGTGCCTATCACCACATCAAGATAATTAATATGGAATAAGTTAATAAATGGATGAATTTAATGTTTTTATGGTGGATAATTTTTGTTTAAATTTAACCAGAACTTTGTTTAAAGTTATAATTCCATCTAGCTCATGGGAACTTTAATTTTGAAACTTTCTCTTAAATGTTGTAACTCATTTTAAAATGATTTATATGATCAATTTTTTAGAAAAATAAACACAAAAAGTTAACTCGATAGAAAGATTGAGTTTTTTCATTTATTAAGTGGTTCCTATCAATATTAATATAATGTTAAATAAATTGAGAAAAATAGATTTTAAAATTACATTAAAAAATGTAAATATTTTATAATCAAAACTATTTACATTCATATAATTAAATTTAAAAAAACCAATCCTCAATGAACTTAAATTTACTCTTTTTTTTTTTTTAAAAAAAAAATGAAAAATTATATACAAATTAAGATAAATTTTAAAATAAAGATATATATATTGCAAAGTTCAAGGAAGAAAGTAACAGTTGTCAATATTTGCTAAATTATAATAATAATTTTAAACAATTATAATATAAATTAATATATAATTATTATATATATATAATATAATATATTTTAATTATATTAATTTAAAATTCCAAAATTAAAATTATTTTTCACAAATCTATAAATATACATATTTTAAACATATTTACCAAACTACTGAGCATTTCAGCCTAAAACATTCATAAATATAAGAATGTACCATATCTAAGCTTAATACACATCATAATGATATGCTCTACAAAACCTAGTTAGTTTGATAAGTATAATTGAATAGTTATAAATAAACATTAATCATCACTTATAAATTGTGTTAAGAGATGTGCTCACAACTTACTTCGATAAGTTTATCATAATTAAATAATTATAAATAAACCTTAATAATCACTTATATATTAGTGTTTTGTTTTTTCTTTTCTCTTTATCTGTGATGAATGCGTACCCTAATGTAACGTGATCATAAACATATAAAACATTTTCTTTTTTCCATATTATATAATGTAAATTTTATACTCTAAATTTCAATTATACTTTAAATATAAATCAATTATATCACTGATTTATGAATTTATAAATCCAAAGCTATTCCGACTACCATAATGGATGTGCTATTTCGACTGAGAAAATTGGAGCATGTAACGTAATGTTGTTTTCATTGTTGGAGCAAAAGGTGCGTAGCAGGCAGAAAAACAATATATATAATATATACAGTAAATAAATCATATATAGAAGACACAGATTAACCTGGTTCACCCAACCAATCTCGGCTACATCCACCAAACATAGGGATTGGTAATCTTTATTATCAAACAAGAGATTACAAAATAATCAATTTCCTCACAAACTCTCACACCCTCACAAACAATCCATATGGACATCTCTTTTATAGCTAAGAGAATCTAGCTGCCTCATAAATCCTCTTACATCAAATATAGGATGCATTAACTATCTCCCAACAACCTGGAGCTAATCTAGCAACAAATTCCTATTGTTGTCATACATTAAATTTTTTTGCCTATTTTGTGAAACAGAAAATCTCAACAATCTCCACCTTGACAACAATTAGCCTGATACCCTGTTTGTTTATTATTTTATCTTTTCTGCAAGCCAAGAGAAGCCAAACACCAACATAGCTTCTCTAACAAAACTGGTTTAGTAAACATGTCTGCACAATTCTCCTTTGTATGCACCTTTTCAAGAGAGACTCCCCTTTTAGTGATAACCTATCTTACAAAATGGTACTTGATTGGTATATGATTTGATTTACTATGATAGGTCGGATACTTAGCCAAATGTATTGCACTTTGACTGTCACAAAATAACTTGATGTTGTCCTACAACCTACAAAATTCACCAAACAAACCTTTCAACCAAATCGCTTCTTTGCAAGCATGAGAAGCAGCAATGTATTCTGACTTAGTAGTGGATAAAGCAACAATGTTCTGTAGCTTTGACATCCAACTGATAGCTCCACTTGCAAGAGTAAAGACATACCCTGAAGTTGACCTTCTCTTATCCAAATCACCTGCAAAATCAGAATCAACATACCCGCAAACAAATTCACTACT
>APFE030682982.1:0-14009 GCA_000404065.3 Pinus taeda | reverse complement strand
ATTTCACATACATAGGGGTGGATCCTCCCCCCCAAAGAAATCTTCAGTGGTGTAGGTGTCTCCTTTGGGGTATTTACAGGAATAGGTTGGAAACCCTTTGAATTAATTATTTCATTATTGTCCACAGAAGTAGAGATGTGCTCTGCTGCAATGGAGGATGACAGTGAGTTGGCTAGAGGTGGAGCATTTTCTGATAGATGGAAAGGAGAAATCAAGTAGTGTTCATCCTTTTGAATTCACTTCTTTGATCTTCCTACTTGGTATTCCTTGCTCAAGTTTCCATGGGCATGAAAAAATATTACACTTGAAATACAATCCCTTATAGCGTAATATTTGGTGACACACCAATGCCTTGAGTTGATGGAAATCAAGTTTGGTAGGCCTAGGGTTAGATTTAGCCCCACCATCATTTAGTATGTGCCCATGTAACCATTTTTTTGATATGAGAGTTTAGCTTCATAAACGAAGCTTGGGGTATGTTGGTGCTCAAATTTTCCTTGTCCCAGTAAATGATGACATCCAAAGACCACATCAATGAGGCTCCTAGATCCTCCTGTTATAGGTGACAAGGGCTGGCTTGCATTTCGCCATAGTGGGTAATCCCTCGTGAAAATCAAAATTGAATAATCATTGTAGAATAATGTAAATTAAATATATTTTCTAATTAACAAATAAATAGGCAAGATTATTGAATAAAGAGTATTTTAAATAAATAATGTTTTTTAGGAAATAGAGGTGGTGGGAATATAACATGTCAAAACCTATTAAAATAAAATATCATTATGACTAAATAACGTTTAAATTAATATATCATATTTCTCACAAAAATATAAAGGTTAGTAAAAATTAAAAATTAAATTAAAATGAAAAGAGAAAAGTTAGCAAAAACTAGTTTAAATGTATTTAATAGCAATGTTGTAGTTGAAACAATATGTTAGCAAGTGTTATTATTATTCATTCTATAACATAGCAATTAAATTATTTGATTCAATTTTTCTAAGTAGTAAATATTGGAGGAAAAAATAAACCAATTTTAATCTGAGGAAGATTAATCAATCTGTTAATGTCAAAGCATTGCTAATCACTACATATTACCAGTAAAATAAAGAATTGAAAAAAGAAAAAAAAATTAACAAAAAAAAATAGGACTCATTTTATAGTATTTAAATTTATGTGCAAATAAAACCCTAAATGACATGTATTATTAGAGTTTTCTTTTGCAACAGATAAATTCAAATATAATTTAAAAAAGAACTTTAAATAATAAATATTTAAGTATTTTAATTGTTATTGCAATCAATATTATTGAATAATCATGTTATATCAATAACCTGCACACTAAACTAGTAAATAAAACCTCACATAAAAATAGCACAAAGAAAGGAAATAAAGAAATAGATATTATTAAATAATAATCCTCACTACCACCATGAACAACACCATTGTAGCAGGTACTTGATGATCTTAAAAATAATAACTCATTACCTTCAATGCACGACCATCCTTCAATATGCCCTAAAAGGGCCGTACGAAAAAAGGCCCTAGAACAATCTTCTACCTCTTATTTTAAATGTCTCGAAGCTGGTTTTATTTTTAGTTCTTGTAACTTTCAAACATAATTACAGTGATAATTATTCTCATTAAATATAATACATATTCACATTTAAATAAATCCCTGCTCAAATTCTCTATGTGAAAAATCATTTCAATAATATCCCTACATTAAAAGAAAAGATAATAATTAATTCTCTAATATAAAACATTGAAATAAATTAAATTAAAATATAACTCACCCTTCATAATGTTCTCATCGTTATTTGACGTACATTATTAATGAAATTTAGTTTTTACATTAGGTGAGACCTAGTGAAACTTTCTCACTATATAAAAAAATAAGTCATAAAATATGTATTAACATGCAATTATTTTCCAAAAAACGCAAGATAAAGTAAAAAATATTAAATTTAATAAATTAAATGTGATTTTCCCTTTTAAATGCTTTCTTTTCTACAAAATCTGCTATAAAATCTAAATGCTCCTCCGATAATCCCTACCTACATCTTCATTCACCTCCATTAAAGAACAAAATTATGAATTCAAAATAACGCAAAATCTGAATATATATACATTCAATTTCAAATTAAAAAATAAAATTGTATTTATAAATCTCATATTTTATTTTAAGATACATATCAAATCATTTTTTAAACGGGTACATATAAATTTCAATAATGTATAAATAATGTATATATATATAGATATATATAAACTTAAAATTTCAATTACAAATAATACATACAATGTTATAATTTCAAACAAATATGATATATTGTATAGGTATATTATACTTTAGGTATATTATACATATAGTATGGAATATATATATACTAGTAAAACATTTAAACTCAAGCTAAATCAATGAAGTAGAGAAAAGTTGACCTGACAAATTCAACGGTCGATAGCATTTGTGAAGAACGGTTTAGATTAGCATCGGGTTAGGATTTGATTGAAAGTTATTTTTTTGGATGGGCCGATGGGTCGGTATATGTCGTATGTCATTTGGTTATAGTATGGTGCACCTCGTGGCACGAAACCGAGTTCATACATAGTGAGCCTCTTCAGAATGAGGAGCCTCTTTTAGTGTTACGTTGGCAAGCCTCTTTAATCGTTTGAGGAGTAAGGAGGTAGGTAGGGTAAGTTATAGCTTAATAGTTTTTTATTTTAGTTTTTATTTACTTAATTTATACTAATACTATTATTAGATTTGTAGGTATGGTATTACGCCTTTAGTCTTAGGTTCACTGTGTATTAAATTTTTTTATCAAAAAATAGTTTAACATTAAGAGTTTAGCGTTTGTTTTTTTTATTATTATTTAAATTCATTTATTTGTAAGGTGATTGGTTGTTGTTTTATTATGGGTTGTTTAGTAACTTTTATTTCTAATAGTTACTAATTTTTTGCTTTTAGTTTTATTTCATTTTTATTTTTTATTTCTTTTTCCTTTTTCTATTATTTCCATTTTCATGAATTGTAGTTTTTTTGTCCATATTTTCAATTTATGATGACTTATTATTATATAAAAAACATATTTAACACACACACACACATAAGATAAACACACACACACATATAAACCAATGTCGCAGTTATCGTTATGAAGATATTATTGGCGATGGGAAAAAATCGTAAAATACAAAAATATTCTTTTTTTCAATTTTTTTAATATCTAAAGCATCTACAACATAAAATAAATACATTGACACATAAATATGATAAAATAACTTATATATAAGATGTGTAATACCATTTCTAGTGCTACATCACACATAACAATGAATCATGTCCTGAATAGTAAGTCCTGACTCCTAAGTCCCAACTCAGTCTCAAAATATTAACAAAAAATATAATAATGTATCTCATATCAAGAGTCATAATGTCATATGCAATGAAATGAACCAAATAACTAAAGTCTAATACTATTGATTTCCTCTACCCCTCTAGATGTAGATGCCGGTGGAGTTGGCAGTGGACTCTGTTGTGCTCTAGAAGTTGAAGAATTATGAGCTACATGAGGTATATCACGTCATCTACTAGTGAAAGGGGTAGGCTGGGTAGGTTGTGTTACCTCCTCCTCCTGCTGCTCCTCATAAAAAAATCGGAGAAAAAAAAAATTCCAAGAATTTTTCCCAAAAATCGCGATTTTTTCAAGTTATAACATTTTTTTGTGAAAAAAAATTAGCGTAAAAATCGGATGATAATATTGCCAAACTCAAAAAATCGCGATTTTCCGATATTATGGCGATAATATTGTGATTTTTGCAACACTGATATAAACATATATATTAAAGTGTATATATTGTATAAACCCATATTTAGTTAATAACATTCGTCAATTATGGTGAGACACTTTAATAAGTACATGATTTATTAAGTTGTTGATAAAAATGTCTAATTATTTGATTTAAATTACGCTATATTTACAGACTAAAATGGCAGGACTAGCTACTATGTAGCTCTTGGGCTTAATTGTTACCCTTTATTTAATTTTAATTAAAATTAATTAGAATTGATATTGTTTTGAGTTTATTAGTAATTTATTAATTTCATGGATTACTTGTTTTTTATATCATGTTAATAAATTACATCTAATTTCATAGTTTTTAATTAACAATTTTCATATTGATTTATTTTTAAATAATTTTTTATATTTAATTAATACTGACTTATTACAGAATAATAATATAATTTATAGATAAATTATCTTATGCAAGAAATTAATTTAAGGGTAGAATTTTTCAAATTTTCATTTAATGCAATAATTTCTATAAGTTATAATGATTACTATAACAACCAACTTAATGCAGGGCAAATAAGAGAATTCAAGGAAGCAATTTTCGATCATGAGAATATGAGAGGAGGCATAAGGAGAAACTGATAGAAGGAGGCAAGATCTAAGTGGGGTCAAATTAGCTACAACATTTGGCTCCAACTGGGGATGATGCTCCCTTGTGGAGGATCAAGAACGTAGACCAAAAGCCTTCGTATTCGGCATGGAGTCAAAAAGGAAATTGAAGAGACAAAAAGTAATTAAAGGAAAATATTTTGAATCTTAAAAGCTTAGTCAATCGATAGCAAGAACAAAACAAGGTTAAATTTGAGGTCCCAATATGTATAGATTAACAAGTTCAATGATTATTTACATACATAAAAGACATTTGTTTGTATATTAAGTATATCAAGGTAGCTATGATAATGTTTAAGGCACATTATCTCAAAAATTGTAAATGTATCACTTCGTAAGAACATCCAACACCATAATAAGTCATACCTACTTACAGTTAATGATTAATAAATTACATAAACTATGGAGCTAATTAAGGAACATGAGCGTGACTTCCATTTTTGAGATTATTGAAACTAAGGAAGCTAGCCGTCCGGAATTTCGGTTCCCTTTTTTCTCCATAACATGAATTTCCATAATCATATGTCGCTTCACTTCCATGGAGCATCCATAGCCTCGACAGAGTCATCCACTATCCTAAGATGAGGAACTTTTTGGGTTCTTATTTTCTCTTTGTGTTAGAGGCCCTTCTTTCACTTTATTTAGCATATAAAGCATTCACAAGATGGGAGGATTACACACTGGACTTAGTCTAATACCACTCACCTTTCTCCACTATGAGAGAGCACTCATAGCCCCGGTGGAGATGTCAACATGACCCATCAAAAGTTACCTCAACAAGAGTAGGATGATTACACACTAGATTTAAGTTAATGCCACTGACCTTGCTCCACTGCCAGTGAGTGTCTATAACCCTGACGGAGATTCCAACATGCCCCACCCAAGAAAACATTGTTTCCTATCCATAAGGTAGTAAGGTGATAAGGGAAGGTCTCATGCATGGTTATAATGTAAATAGTCCTACCAAAGCTTCAATTAAATTTTGTAAGGAAGTGTGAATAAGTTTGATAAGAGGTGCTCTACAACACGTACCAGCATATGAGGTGTCCAAATTGTAGGAAGAATATGAATGGTCTGCAATGAAGTGAAAATGTGGTGAGAAAATTGAGAATGGTATGCTATGTAGTGAAAGCTGCATGTGTTGATTAAATCAAGAGTGTTATGGTCTATAGTGAAGTGCAATATTTACTATGCAGGACATGAAAGGAGTGTTGATAGCTAGCAATGTAAGGTGAGTACATGACAATAGAGAGACTTGTTGATACACTACTATAGAGTTGTAAAATGGTAATAAAATTGCAAAACTACAAGAGCTTGGAGAAGATTATTGAGATCTAATGAAGAAAATATGAGTAAAAGAAGATTATATTATGAATCATAGAGTAGAGGGAATTGGTTTCTCCTGCAAGTTGGTGCTTTTAAAGCAACAAAGAGTATTGATGTCTCTTATAGGTAGGAGCCTGTAAAGCAACAAAAGGGGTTGTTGTCTCCTGTAGGTTGGTACCTACAAAGTAGTAGAGGGTATTGGGGTCTCCTATAGATTGGTGCCTACATGATATTTTATATAAAGAACTTTTGCAGTTTCCCCCATAAGGGTTTCCAAATATATATTGTATTACTTATTCAATTTATGAGATTGATGTTTTATGCTATTTGAATGTAAAAAGTTTCATTAAATTTATTTACCCGCTCTACCCCTCTTCCGGCGCCCTCCCCTCTCAATATAGTTGTGAAATTCAATAATAATAATAATTCCTTAACAAACTAAAAAACATAAATATAATGAATTACATACTCATTTCTAGATGTTAAGATTCTACATAAGTTAACAATTTTCAAATTAAAAAAAAAAACATAACCTTCACTTGTATTACTATATACTAAGGAAAATAGCAATAATATATCATTTGATAAATCAAACATGTTATGTCTCTACATGTATTCCTTATCCGTGCTCAAATGACTATGCATTAAAAGCAAGCCAGCAATCCAAAAGACAAATCAAATAGCAAATCATTGTAAAACCTTATTTGATATGATATAAATGAAGTTAAATTCAAAATATATGTTACATTTTCTTTATTTCATTGGTTAAATGGTCCCTCATGTGCCAAGGGAATTAAATGTGGAGTTCATTAAAGAGTTTGGTGAATGTTTATTTGTCCATCAATTTTTTCAAGTGACTATGGAGTTTATTAAATTCATTGTGTTTCATTCTGGAGCACCGGATCATGGTGAACGTCACGTGAACTGTGGGGATCGATTGGCAGACGTGGTCTGCTTGTGGTGGATCTATGTAAGGGTAGAAGTGCTAGTTCAAAGGTGGAGTTGGCTGCTAGGATTTGCGAAGAAAAATCATGGATGAGCCCAGATCAACGTGAATCTATGCAGTGGAAGTGTGGATCTGCGAAGCAAAATCATGGATGAGCCCAGATCAACGTGGATCTGCGGAGTGGAAGCATGGATCTTACATCTGAAGCATGGAGGCTCTATCCATGGCCATGGATTTACATGCCACAACACAAACAACCTTTTTTGTAAAATCACCTCAGTGGATTTTCAATTGTGATGGCAACCAATACCAGAAATTCCATGTCCATAATTATTCTTGAAACACTTAATTTAAACTCTGCTTGAAACATGTCTCGTCCCAAAAGCAAAAGCTCACCAGGAGGAGGAGGATGGGGGTGACGACAGAAGCCAATGGTCGTAGTTATTTCCAGGAAATGGTGTTCAAGGTAGAGGAAGAGGCACGAGAAAAAATAGGTGAGGCTTCCAAATCAATCTCGAATGTTGCCAACTCAATGGTGAATGCTGCTAAGGAGCGAATTGACGGATTTTAGAATGGTAGAGATGACGATGATCTTAACGCAAGTTTCATAAAGACATTGAAGTTGCCAATGCATGGTTAGGGAGTTGGTTTTACTAGACAAGAAAGACGACCGAGAGGTGGAATCACCAATTTAGGGTTTCAAAGAAGGTTGATGAAGTGGCAGAGTCACTTAGGGAGCGGCTTAAGAAAATCAATCACAAGTTTGATATCACTCAGAAGAATTGCTCGCAGTCTATGGATTTTCACATGAATTTGCCTCGGTATAGGAGGGAACTGAACCAATTTTTAAACACACCTTCATGTCTTTTGCACAAGCTGTCGGTTTAACCATCCTACAAACAGGGAGCAGGCTACAACAACTGTAAGAAATAAATGCGAGTATGCTGAAAGATTAGGTAAACCTCAAAAAATTGGAGTTTGGGATGGTAAATACGTTGAGCCTGATTAACTCAATGTAGAAATGTCAAATTATTAAAATGATTTTGATTGCATGCTTAGAAAATTCAAAGGAAAATGAAATGTGGTTTTTATAGATGTTTTGGAATTAGAAGCATTGAGCCTAGCTAACTCAACAGAGTGGTTTTGTTAGAATTATCTACTTTAACAAATTGTGCAGGTTAATCCAAGGCAATAATTAAAACAGAAAAAGAAAGAGGATGCAAAAATACTATATGGTGGATAATAAGGTTGCAGTGCAACAAATATTGATTTTGTGCAACATGGAAATTAAATGATGATGGACAATCTAGTTTATTTGAGTTTGTGGAATAAACTCATGATCATGGTGTATTATGAGTCACATATTGTAATTAGAACAAATATACATGTCATATATTGTTTTGTAATGGTCAATTGTGGTCCTTGAAATGTTTTATGTACTTGTTGTAAGACCCAGAGAGGAATGCATACCCTTTGTTATGTGCTCCTCAATTAGAGAGTTTTAACACTCTAGAAGAGTGTGTCAGGGGGAATGGATACACTTGGGTGGGTCATATTGGTTTTAGACTACATGAGGTGAAATTTTATATTGAGGGGGTTCATTGAGGGGTTGGATGAACCATGTATGTAAATGACTTCCTAGTAGACCGATGATTGCAACAGTTGGGAACCCATGCATTCTAGTAGATAGTTGTTCCTTTATATGGACATCGACAATTGTATGAACGAGGTACAAGGTGTAATTACAAAACTGGACCAGATATAGATCTTACAAATTTATATCAAGACAAGTAGTAATTATGGATGAGTGTTGGAAAATGTAATTCCTACTTGTCTCAGATATGACTTTCTATGTAAAGGAGTCTGTTCCTATTCTATAGGAGCGGTTATATCTATATGTCCCTAGTTTGGTGTCTTGTTGAGATATTCTCTCAACCAACTGATTGTGTGTCCAAGATAGTTTCCCTATCTTGAGACACCACTTCTTGTATATATGTAATATCAATATTGATCAATGAGAATAAGTTTTCACTATCAAATTTTATCTTAAATACGAATTTGCATTATACATAGTCAATTTCCGAACATGTGTATGTAAAAATTGTTTATATCAAGTTTAATTATTTTACGTTTTTTAAAAATATTATTTTTATTATAAAAATGTTTTTTAATATATAACAAATTCAAAATCTTGAAATTTCAAAATATTTAGTATATGCATATATATTTAGCAACCCGCATTTAATATTTTAATCAAATTTGAAATAAAACTTAAGAACAATACTCATTAATATAATTTCGTCAATTTCCAACCTTACATTTTCCAATGAGGTAATTGTTATGATTTTTAAAGGATATTTTAGCTAGCCAATTATCATAGGTGTCTTTAACTAACTCTGGGCCTCTTCCATTGTTATAACGGGAAGACTTCTTTATTTACACTCTTTCATTCCACTGTTATAATGGGAAGACTTCTTTATGTACGTTTTTTCATGGTATGAAAGCCATGGTTTCTTGCCATATTGATTTGTTTATTTTTTTATATTTCATGGGCTCTTCAATTGGTTGGAAAGGTAGTGGCTAGCTATGTAAATCAATCCCTTGCTGTCGTAATTGTATATCCAAGTCTCCATAGAAACCCTTCTCCCATTTTCTCCAACGGTGAACACATAACTCTTTGTAGAGGTGTTTCTGCCTATGAAAAGGAGAACTGGCATCCATTTATTCCCTTGCCTTGCAATTGCTCCAATAAGTCATAGATTTAAAGGCATTAGTGGTTGCTGATTTGGAGAATCGATCATTGATATGAAAAGAACAGGGATGGATCTAGGCCGATTCTAGTTGATAGAACTGAACCACATGTTGGTCCCAATGAGTGGATATCGTTCCAACAAAGGATGGACTTCTTTTGAGGATTGCTAAGAGCTCCAACTAGCACAACCAAATTCGTTGACACCCGCTACCATCAAATGGTGAAGAGGAGATACGAATGATGTTTATGAGGTACTTCTTTCCAAGGGTATCTCTACACTCATTCCATGAGATCCACGCCTTTCATTTTATGAGCTCCACACCTTGGCAGTGAAAAGCATTGGATACAATATAGTTCCTTGTACTAGAATTTGTTAAAATATATAAGGGAAGTGTCGGCCAATGCCTATGACTGATGGCATTGTCTAATTCCATTGAACATTTTTTCCGACAAAGAGGTCTATGGTATTGTTCACTTTTTAATTCTTACGCATGTGTAGCTATTATTGGATTCCAAATCAGTAAGTGTGCATCCTCAAATATATGGAGAGTTTCTTTGGCTGCTACTCGAGTTCCAGTTATTAAGCAGCCATGTTGCAAGATGTGTAGGAGTTGTTGATGGCCAGGTATTCAAAATTGAATTTGTTAAGCTCTTATGAAATGTCACAGGATCAAAACCATGCCCTGAATCTGTTGTAATTACTGTGTCTTGTCTAAGGATGATTTTTGGAAAGTTGAGTAGTATGGATTAGTAGTAGCACTTGGACCAAAGGCCCATTGTTTCGAGGATTCTAAAGAAGCCACACTTATTGGCCTAATGGATGACCCCTTGCAAGGCTGAGCACCTAGTCTCACCAACTAAAGATGACGATGCATGGGAATGATATTTCTAACCTAAGTATTGTTGACCTGCAAGTTTATAGTTGAAATAAGGAATGAGTTTGCTAGTCGTGTCCTTTTAAGGGTGCTTAAATGAGAACCATTTCTCTTGTGAGCTATTTTCATCAAAATAAATATTCTACTGTCATTTATCATCCTCAGAAAATGTGGTCACTTGCAAGGTCCTACTCTCTTTATATATGACCTATGGTTGACCATTTGGCTGATTAGTGTCTACATAAGCAACATAAAAATATTTCTCTTAGTCCTCGCTTCTATCAAAATAGACTAGAAAATTTTATTTGATCTACCTGTTAAACTGCTAAGGGGATTGACATTTATCAAATGTCCATATTATATTATTCATTGATGGTCTTCTTGTCCACTCTAGGAATAAATGAAAATTTAAGTTAGTCCTTTGCATTTATGGTGCAATGTCGTGATACTTACATGTAAAGTGCAATATTTCCATTAGTGTGTTCGATACCTAGAAAACATGAGAATTAGATCCAGTTCTTTTATGTAGTTTCCATTTACCATTTTGGTATGTTTAGACTAGGGGAATCTCCTTTATATCACAATATATCCATCTATACAGAGATATTTTAGGCCATTATTAATCCACTTGCGATGATGAGAGGGTCATTCAATTCCCTTCTCAAGTTTAACTAAAACATATTCGACTTGTTGTAAGTTGATTGTTGGTTTCTTCTCTTTTAGTTCACTTGCCAGCTTGTTTTTTTCTGAACATTTTATCATAATGGGTTACAGATTGGATGAACTACTTGAGAAGAAGGAAACTAATCATCTCTCTAACAAGTTTCTTCACTTGTAGTTAGTGATTGCTCCCCTGCAAATAGGGAAAGAAGAACTTGAGAATTAGTTTTAGACAACTATGGACAAAATTAGTAAAGTTGATAGTTTGGGGACACAAATGGAATTATTTTTCCATAATTTGACAGATGAATTTTAGACTAAGGTTAATTTTTTTGATCACTTGGAGGAGGAATTTAAGGATCTCTTTAATTTAGAAAATGTTGGCTTGAAGAAGGACATTTATATGCTAGAGGACAAAAATGCACAACACTCTAGAGAGGTTGCTTATTTAAAAGCCTTAGTGAAAATCTTTCATGAAAAAATTTCCCCTCTTTAAGTAGACAACAATAGATTATGTGATCAATATCAAGCCTTGTATGAAGATTTTGATGCTTTATTACTACAATTGGCTAAGAAGAATGGGATTATTTAAGCATTGCAAATGTGAAAACATGACCCTAAGCTCGAAGTCAATCAACAACAAAATGTTGAAGGGAAGACAACAATTGTTGAGCTAGATAGATTACTTTCCTCCATCCTTCATGATCTTTATAGTAGGCTTAATGTTGATATTGGTGCTTCCATTACACTTGGATTTGAAAAAAACACAATTAGTATTGGATCTTGACTACTGAGAAAAATGTGTTATATTAGAGGAGGACTTAAGGAAAATGGGCAGGGAATTTGCGTTCTTATTGCACTTGAAGTGCAAACATCTAGAGCATGGCTTGGATATCTTACTATTTATACCTCACTACCTAACCATGGTCATGTTGAATTTGGGAAAGTGTCATTTGTTACAGGTGGAGTGGAGTTTAGACTAAGTTGGTAGAATAGTAGCCCCCTACTAATAATATTGTAACATATGATGAAATTATTGATCATAATGTTATCAATGTTCAAAGTTGTCGTCCTATTAGTGCGGGCCTAATAGAACAACAATCAGAGCATACAAATTAAAGAACTTTATGTAGGAATAAGGTTTCTTAGAAACCTTGTAACTATGCATTCATAGAATTGTAGAAACAATGTGAAATGCTAAACTATGGACTAGTAATGACAATCATGATCAACTGTGGTTGGATCGATAGATGGTTATGGAATCATTAGAACATGTATTTGTGGACTCCATATTGTTATGTATCATTGACCATAGTTACCGATCAAATGAGAAAATTACCTAGTACCCATTTTTTTGAGGTAGCAAAAAACCTCTTGATTTTGAAAAGTGGTGATTCAAAATACACCTTTTTCTTTGGAGCATATTTTTGGCACTTTAAATTTTTTATGTATCAAATATGAACATTTTCTTTTTAAATGTTAGTGGTTTTCGTCTTGATTTGAATAGGGTTGATGCAACAATGAACCCTTTTTGATTTAGAGAGGCTTATTTTTACATAGTTTAAATTTCTAATGTATTAAGTGGGATTATTTTTTAATGTTGGTGGAATTTCATTGTTGCTAATAAACTCAAATAAATAATGATAAAAGGCAATATTATAATTATTATATATTTATTTTATATTATATATATAATTAAGATTAACCTTGTTTTAAATAAATTTAAAGAAAAAAATAATATCAAAATAAATAAACGATGAGGAAATAATTTCAGAAAAGAAACACACTCTAATTTAAAGACAAAAAATAGAAATTAAACCAATAAAGAATAAAACAACATCAAATCATCTTTTTTAAATTGAAATAATAATAACATTAAATAAACAACATAATTTAAAAATAATAATAATTTTTTTTTTATTAAATAAAAATTAAAATTAAACAATCATATATTAAAACTACAATAGTTAAAGAAAATTAAAATAATTAATAAAAATTTAGAATATTAATTTTTAAATTTAAAAAAGGCTAAAAGAAAAATGAATTTCGCTTGCCCCGTGGCCACCAGGGCTTGGGGGCGAACTGCCAAAATCGACCTCCCCGCCCATGTGGTCACGGGCCTAGCCCCTCGGTGAGTAGGGATCTGACAAGCTCCCCACCCGCCCAAGGCACAGGCTTCGCAGTCTCCTGGGAATGGCCTTTGGGTGGGTCGGGACGTCAACACAACTCCCCACCCACCCAAGGGCCAGGGACTAGGCCCCATGACTTCCATGGCAGGGTTACCTGATTCTAGGCGAGGAGGTTGATTCCAAGAATGGGTCTTCCGCTGAGGAGGCCGCAGGGCCTAGCCTAGGGGTGGGTGGGGAGCTGCTTGCATTTCCTCACCTGCCTAGGCGCCAGGCCCCATGACATATTTGGAATGGACCTCCCCACCTAGGTGGCCACTAGGCTCGACCACTAGGTGAGCAGGGACCTGAGTGTAGCTACCCCAGCCCAGGGGCTAGGCCTCGTGACCACCTATGCGGGTAGGCCGATTCTGGGAATTAGCCTCCCCGCCCAAGTGGCCGCAGGGCTTGGCCCGATGCGGGCAATCTCCTTGAGTGCCCACGGGCTAGGCCCCATGTCCTCCTGGGTAGGCGAGCTCCCTGCCTGTTTAGAGGTAAGGCTCTACAACCTCCTGGGCGGGGAGGTTGAGTCCAGGTGGGGAGGCTGATTCCAGGAATTAGCCTCTCCACCGAGGAGGTCAGCTTACCCGCCTAAGGGCCATGCCCTGCGACCAATTGGGCGGGGAGGCCGATTCTATGTGGGGAGGCTGATTCCCTGAATCGGCCTCCCCGCCCTAGAGGTCACATGGCCTGACACCTAGGCTAGGAGGCTGCTTTCGGGGATCAGCCTCCCTGTCCAGGTAGTTGCGGGGTGGGGAGCCTGATTTCAGGAATCGAACTCCCTGCCGAGGTAGCTTCGGGGTGAGCATTATTATTTTATTT
>APFE030682968.1:16883-37908 GCA_000404065.3 Pinus taeda | reverse complement strand
TTATGTCTCTACATTGCTCTCTATTTAAGCCTTTGTCATGGTCTGCCTCTTCATCTGTACCTGATGCTGAACCACACTTCTTGGTTTGAAACGCGTTAGCCAAAAATTTCTCTTATGTGATTTCTACCGAAACACTTTTCTTAATTCATTATGGATTACAGAAGTTTGAATACATAAATGTTACATATTGTAAAGAAAATTTCTTTGAGTAAAATAGAATCAAAAGACCCTCCAAGACCTCGTCATGGCACAAAGATCAAGTCAGCGTACATGAAAGGACAAGTCGGCCTAAAGAGAGCAATTTGTAACCCTTACAAGCCTATAAATAAGAAAGAACTCTACTTCATTGTGACTCACTCAAGCAAAGTTCAATCTTCTCAAGATAAAAACTGGAAAAAGGACAAAAAGGAAGGAGAAGAACTAGATTGAAGTTTTTGGGCCTCTCTCTCTCTCATGTTAGGGTTCTACATTTGATGGGCAAAAAAATTTGTTGGGCAAATCGAAGTTGCAAAAGAGTTTGTTGGGCATATCAAAGTTGCAAAAGAATGTGTTGGGCAAGGCAAAGCTCTAGAAGAATTTGTTGGGCAAGTCAAAATTGTTGAAGTTGTTGGAATCAAGGTTTGACTTGGTCTTGGAGGGTATTGGTCAAAGGTCATATGTCTTGGAATTCATTAACTGAAGTTCTATAAGAATAGAAGAATTCTTATGGGTTTTCCTCTCAGTGGGAGAGGTTTTGGCCCTGGTTGATCACCTACATCTTGTATCTTATTGTCTCTTTGATTTTATTGTTTGGTAGTTGTTTGATGATAAAGAAAACTAATAATAATCAAGTGTAAAAAGAAGCTAATCAAGTTAAGTAAAAATACATCACAAGCAATTATCAAAGTAAGAGAAATCACCTAATCTAGTTTCCATAGATTTCTCAACATGGTTTCAGAGCTAAGGTGTCAAGACAAGGAAATGCAGCGTAAAGAAAGACTCTCAAGGGCCAAAGCACTAGAAAAGCATCTGAGAAGCATCAAGAAGAGTTTGATCAAGAAAGATAAAGAAGCCTTATACCCATCGAAGGAAGAATAAAGAAAAGTAAAGCATTTCCGGCTCTGTTTTGGGTTAATTCTCCTCCACATGCGCAAAGGTTAGGCATCATCCTGCAGCAGTATAAGCTGAAAATTGTAGTCACTCAAAGGAGCCAAAGTTTGGGTTAAAGGACTATTTAGCAAGTTGAATTGTCAAGAGAAGTAGTCAAGGTCAAGTGAAGTCAAAAGGAGGCAAGTCTATCCATATTCCAGCCACACGTGTGACCTAGGGTTTCTGCAAGAGAAGCTGAAATTGCAGTCCTACAACAACAAGCCTAAAATATGAAGGGGGGCCAAAATCTGAAGCTGTAAGAAGACCTAAAAATCCTAGCTCATCCATAGAATAACAACACATTGAAACATCTAAAAGTCTCTACATTCTAGAGAAGCAAGAAGAAGCATAATCATCATCATCAAGGAATCAAGGTGATCTCCCTTTCGTTGAAGGATCACTTTTGAAGGAAGACATTTTCATCAAGAAGACATCTTCCATCATCGTCAAAATCAAAAAGGCATCAATTTGAAGATATTAACATCAAAGAGCATCTTCACTTGACAAGAAAGTATCTTTATATCTATATTTGAATCCATCAAAATGACTTCGTTTTGCAAGGAGAGCAACAAATTGGTTGGGTTGTCAAACTTTCTTGCATGGAAGAAGAAGATAGATTTGATCCTCATATAAAATGGAGTCGTTGAGCATGTTGAGGGTTATGTCACTAAACCTCCAAAGGAAGAAGCTCAAGCTCTAGCTGAATACATGAAAAAGGAAATAAGGGCTCAAAGAATCCTTATGTAGCAAAATTGGAAAACTGAAAAGACATCTATGACAAACTAGTGGAATTATTCTCCGTAAGTTCTGCAAGAGGAGTGATATCATTAAGAACCAAGCTCTACAAGATGATGATATCAAAAGAAGGAATGATACTTTATGAGGGTGTCTGAAATAAGGAACCAACTGCGAGAGATGGGAGAGATAATGTCTGACAAGGAAACAACTACTATAGTACTCAATGCACAACCAGAGGAATGGGGTAACTTCACATCAAGCATTTATGGGAAGAAGGAAGCTACTCCATTCAATGAGTTGTGGTCACTATGCAAAATTGAAGAAACTAGGTTGAAGGAAAAAATTGATGTAGGATCAAACAAGCAAACTCAAGCATATGTTGTCATGGCAGAGAGGAAAGGAATGTTTGGGAAATTTGGTCCTCATAAAAGGAAGAAGAATATGGCGAAGGTTCAATGCTTTGGGTATGGGCACTATAAGAGAGATTGTCCTAAGCTCAAGAAGGACGACAATAAAAGAGGAATGGAAAAAGCCCATTCACTGAAGAAGCGGAAGAAGTCGAAAAGAAGAGATCCAAGAAGGAAGAAGTAAAAGATCTCTACTATGATTGAAATAAGTCTTCTCCACCTAGTTCTTTTTAGTTTCTATAAGTATAACTATCATGGTAGGAATCATTAGAAGCATGATAGGATGAATCATGTTAGGAGATGGCATCATAGAAGCACACAATTGAAACCAAGAGCTCTTCTTAAAGAAGCATGAAAGATAATTGAAATAGAAGTCCATGGTTGTCACCTTTAGAAGGATGTAGCTCCCGGTAACCTCATTAGAAGCGTAAGTAGTACTTATGGGAAAAAGAAATTCATCTAGTGTAGAGCTCAACATACATCATTCAAAAGGAACATTTGCCAGATGAGAATAATCAGGATCATCAGCTAGAATCTTCTTTGGAAGGTTCATCTCTTGGGAGAAGCAAATGTCTCGCTGAAAATTCCACTTTGGATGGGATTCATTGTTTGAAAGAATGATGGTAAGATGACAAAAGAATGCAGCTTGTCAAAGATGATTGAAGCACTCTCAATTGAGGATAGGAAGCTACTGAAGGAAGTCTAGATGACCAAAGGAGAAAAGAGGTATGTATGCATATGTTTAATAATTGAGTTATGTCATATAGTTGCAAATAACATGGATTAATGCTCCACCTCATGAGCATTATCAAGAGAAAGGGATCTCCTCCTTTGGAAGGATGCATAAAGGCATGATTCGCATATTGACTAGATGAAATCAACATAATAAGTCCTCAGATGGAATATGAGGTGGTTGATAAAAATGAAGGAACTATGATTGGAAGTTCCTAGGAAGCAATGTGTTAATAAAGAAAGGAAGAGACCATGAAAGATGCAACTATGGAGAAGGCAATGAAAATCCAATGACTAAAAGATTTGACTATGATATCTCCATGGAAAAGATATGAAGACCCTGATGAAGTCTGAAAAAGGAGACCCTTGACATTGTATATCGTGAAGATGTGTCAAATATGTGTGGGATGTTAATATTGCAAGCAAACAGATGTCATGATGAAGGGCCATCACAAAAGGTAATTTTGATTTGATGTTCTTTTTTATTTTTGAATAACATCTGGATGGGTTAATGCAGGGCTACTGGAAAAAGAGTTGTGGATGTTGTCTACAACTAGCACTCATGTGGTGGGATAGAAGATCCTAAAGAAAACATGATGTGGAAGAGGTAGCTATATGAAGGAAAGCAAGATGTGGACTAGAAAATCACTTTCCAATAAGGGGAAGGATGACATGACCAACTTGAGGAAAGTGATGGATAGTCAATGCCCTACAAGATGAAGGCTTCATAGTATTAAACATAAAATCCATGACATCGAATGGAGGAGCACTACAAGCAGTTGAAGGTCCCATGATCTCCACCAATGAATAAAAAGTTGTTGCTGGAAACAAGTCCCTATTTAAGAGGGAGCCTGGAATCAAGTTTCTAACTTGGTAGAAACTTGGAAACAAGTCCTTGGCTAAGAAGGAGCTTGGAAGCAAGTTCGTGGGAACCTGGAAAAGTCCCTGGATAAGATGAAGCTTGAGAATATTTCTTTATAGGAATGGATATATCCTCCCTAATTGAGAGGGAGAGATAGACACATCATTCTTGTCTTCACTTGGGAAGAAATAATGGAGGATTGTGTAAGCATCTGGCATCCGATACTCTTTGAGGATGTGGTAGGGCATCTAAGATAAGAGAAGTCGTAGAGGACCGATATTCTTTGAGGACTAGGAATCCAAGATAAGAATAGTCTTGGTGGAACAGACTCTGAGAGAAACCCAAGTGGGGTATGTTTCGAGAGAGACAATGACGAAGATGTCTATAAATCATTGGTCTCACCAACATTGTGCTCTGATCTTGTGCCTTGATATGTGACAATGCTAGATGATATGATGCTATATAGATGGGTTACCAATTTGACTCTTAAAAGAATTCTTCAAATTGAGAATGTCCAAGTACATTGTATGGATTATGAATACCCCCTAGTTAAGAGGCAGTGTTTAAATATGTAACTAGGTTCGGTTTTCATAATGGCATATGTAATCGTGATTTTATGTATTTAATGAAAAGAGAAAAATAAATTTATTATTATTCTTGAGGCATGGGTTTCATGCTCAAGGGAAATTTATTTTTAGGTCAAGCACCCATTGAGTGCTTCTAGGTTTGTCATAAAATTGAGTCATTGTCATATATTGAAGACCCATTTGGGCAAGTTAAATATTGTAAAGAAAATTTATTTGAGTCAAAATAGAATCAAAAGGCCCTCCAAGACCTCGTCATGGCACAACAATCAAGTCAGACTACATGAGGGGACAAGTCGGCCTAAAGAGAGCAATTTGTACCCCTCACAAGACTATAAGAAGTAACTCGACCTCATTGGGACTCACTCAAGCAAAGTTCGAACTTCTCAGGATAGAAGCTGGAAAAGGGATGAAAAGGAAGGAGAAGAACTAGATCGAAGTTTTTGGGCCTCTCTCTCTCGTGGTAGGGTTTCTACATTTGATGGGCAGAAGAATTTGTTGGGCAAGTCAAAATTGCAGAAGTGTTCGTTGGGCATACCAAAGTTGCAGAAGAATGTGTTGGGCAGGTCGAAGTTCTAGAAGAATCTATTGGGCAAGTCGAAATTGCGGAAGTTGTTGGAATCAAGGTTTGACTTGGTCTTGGAGGGTCTTGGTCAAGGGTCATAGGTCTTTGAATTCGTCAATTGAAATTCTATAAAAAGAGAAGAATTATTGTGCATTTTCCTCTCAATTGGAGAGGTTTTGGCCCTGGCTGATCGCTTACATCTTGTGTCCTATTGTCTTTTTATTTTATTGTTTGGTAGTTGTTTGATGATAAAGAACACTAATAATAATCAAGTGTAAGAAGAAGCTAATCAAGTTAAGTAAAAATACATCCCAAGCAATTATCAAAGTAAGAGAAATCACCTAATCTAGCTGCCCTAGATTTTTCAACACAGTTGATCCCTCAATTCAGTGTGAGGAATGTTTTCTTGCAAGCATGGAGGAGGTAAGTTCGATTTCTCTCCTTTTGTGGATTATTAATTAGAAACACCACAAGTCAACAGGAAGAGGGGGTAACTAGACCCATTAAAACCAGTTGGAGCCATCATTTAAATGGAAGGGTCTGATTTGAGACTCTAACCAGATGGCCTTCCCAAATGTTGATGAGGCCATTTTTGGCCATCAACAGGTCTTAAAAACCAACATGCCACTACATGGCTCTTGTTAAGAGAAGCAATCAAATTGTTTAAAACATGCATCATATACTTGTGATTCCATCAAATGTTATATTAATAACCAAACCCAATAGGCATGATTTACCAGTCAAGTTACTTTTATAGGTCAACTCACTAAATTGAGAATAAAGGAAAGTGGCCAGCACACTAGAATTCAAATTTTAAGACAATAGTCATATTCAGAAAAAGCTAAATTGAACTTCTGGACGCAATGCCTTCCATGGCAATCTGATTCCAGTCTAAAAACTGAGACATCTGTGCCAACACTGACAGTAAACATGACTATATTTATTCTTTTACAAATGCTTACATACCAACACCAGCAACACAGCTGTAAACAACGTTTTCCATGTAATTGAATATTCATTCCTCCCACGATAATGACTAGCTTAACTACAGATCATGAAAACCGATATTAACAGTGGTTGTAGACAACCTTTTGAGGGTGCATTTTCCTTCTCTAAATTGAATCACTTATTTTTATTCAGTTTCATTAGAGGCCACGACAATATTAATGTGATGTACTTCTCTGAGCTGTTCCCTAGTATATTAGATATCTCTTTAAGTGCATGTCAGGGAAAGCAGAATAAAGAATCCAAGACTGGTCTAATGAAAATGAAGATTTTAGCTCGGACAAATGTCTATCAAAGAAAAAGAATTTAGGGTGTATAGACACACACAGGGACGAGTCAAATTCTTTGTTTCAGTTCTTATTTTCTGTCCAGGGTCTGCAGATAGATGGGTTTCCCAGTCAAGTTGTTTTTGTTTTTGGTGGTGATGGCGGGTGTTGCTTTGGATATCACAAGAGGAGGAGGAGGAGCGGAAGAAAATGTAGATTTTCTGAAATCTGCCAAGAATGAAGAGATGTTTCAGTGGCTGACAGGGGTGAGGAGGAAAATTCACAGGCATCCAGAGCTCATGTTTGAGGAATACAATACTAGTAAGCTTATAAGGCAAGAGCTTGATGCAATGGGAGTCCACTATGAATGGCCCTTCGCGCACACAGGTGTGGTTGCCACTATAGGGTCGGGCACTATCCCGGTTGTTGCCCTCCGTGCCGATATGGATGCCATTCCTTTGCAGGAGCTTGTCGATTGGGAGCACAAGAGTGTAAATACCGGCAAAATGCATGCATGTGGGCATGATGCACATGTCACTATGCTTCTTGGTGCTGCAAAATTGCTTCATCAACAAGAGAAACAACTCAAGGGCACTGTAAGACTTATTTTTCAACCAGCCGAAGAGGGAGGTGCAGGTGCTGCCCATATGATTCGTGAAGGTGCACTTGGAGATGCAGAAGCCATATTTGCAATGCATAGTGAACCTGAATTGTCAATTGGGACTATAGCTTCAAGCGCAGGAACAGTTTTGGCTGGTGCAAGCATTTTTGAAGCTGTTATAGAAGGAAAAGGTGGGCATGCAGGCATACCACATATGACTGTAGATCCAGTTGTAGCTACAACCTTTGCAATTTTGAGCTTACAGCAGATTGTTTCTCGAGAAACTGATCCTCTCGACAGCCAAGGAGTCTCAATAACATTCATTGAAGGTGGTAAGGGATTCGGTGTCATTCCGAGCAAGGTTAGATTTGGAGGTGCGTTTCGGAGTCTTACATATGAAGGACTTCGTAAGCTAAAGAGAAGAATCAAAGAGATTATTGAAAAGCAAGCTGCTGTAAATGGGTGTGTAGCATTTATTGATTTTAATGGAGAACTCCCTGAATATCCTCCTACTGTCAATGACGAAAGGATGCATAATCACATTCAAAACGTTGGAACAGCTTTGCTTGGGGAACGTAATGTGAAGTCAAGAGGTCGGACTATGGCAGCAGAAGATTTTGCCTTCTATTCACAGATCATACCAGGTGGATTTTTTATGATTGGAGTGAAAAATGAGAGCATCGGCGCAACCCATTCAGTTCAATCTCCTCATTTTTTCTTAGATGAACAAGTGCTTCCTCTTGGAGCGGCTTTACATGCCGCAATTGCTAAAATGTATTTGGACCATGGCGGACCAGCCACTAAGGTGTAGATCAGATCATATCAACCATAGATCACATCATATCAGCAACTTCATGAAAATATAAAGCTGAAACAGAACGTCCAATTAAACATATTTTAGGTTTGCTAAAATAAAGTTGAATGTTTTATAAAAAACAAAAAAAAAAAAAAATGTCTATCAAAAAGAGAATTCTGAAACAACTTGATGTTGAAGAAATTTGTTCAAGACATAGATAACAAGGAAAATGCATCTCACTTTCTAACAAAACATGAAATGCCGTGTAGACAAAACCAATGAAAATTTTCCAGAAGTTTGAAGGTTCATCTTTATTGTCTATTGGTGAAAAATTGAATACACCTGCATATGATTATCTCCTTAGCTTTTATATTGTTTAGTATTCCAAAACACTTGTACCAAAATCCATCTTAAATAGTTACCAGTCCCAAAACTGTAACAACGTGTGCATGCATTCTGCAAAATATGTATCTGGAGATTAAAATTGATAACAAGAACAATAGAGTCAATTACAAGAGAAAAACAAGGAACATCTCTCGATTGCAATCTCAATGTCCAACAGATGCCGCAGAACTCTGGTCAAGACTTAAATTACAAAAGGACAAAATAAAGTGAATATAGTCTAGTGTTCAAAGGGACAATTTGGCATGCACTTCTGGGTAATATAGCCATTGAAAATTAGCAAAGTTCACGAGAGTGAAATAATAGCAAATCAAAGCATGTGCAATCTCAATGATCAAGGTAAAGCCAGGAAAACTAAAGTTATGTGTAATTTCAATGTTCTTCTAGACAACCCATTGGGGGTAAGTTCTAACATACTCCTGCACAGTGAGATGATGCTAAGCGCTAGTGAAAATGATCAAATACAAAAAAGACCAAATGTTTTGATGCTGACAGCTCCATTCAGCATTTACCTATTCAACATAGATACAAACATAACACAAACTACTACATAAAACACCCTAGCATAACTAATAAGAACATAGCTGCCAGCATGAACATAAAACTGTTAAATAGTTTCACTCACAAGATGTAATTACTTGGCAGAATTTTCCCCCCCTTCATTTATCTTGTCACCAGTGCAACAAAAGAAATGGGGCAGCTTGACCCTGCCACAACTCCTGCAATCATAAGATCAACCCTTAATCTTTATGTAGTTTAAACTCACTCTCTCTCTCTCTAAGCTGGCAGAGCTTATACGCAGAAGAATTTGTTTTGGTCTATTTATAGCAGCAACGCAATTATTAAAACTATTGAGGTATTGACCAAATTTCAGTAATAACAGACAGACATTGATTACAAGAATAAGAAAAGCCATTTGTGTTTAACATGAATATGTTACAGCTCAAGAATTTGTATCCATTGTCTCATTACAAGTGGATGTAATTAGTTGATGGAAAACATGACTTTGTTATGCAATAAGTTTCACAAGGCACAAATAACCATTATAAATGAAAGTTGAATTAAGCCACAAGAATGTTAAGAAGGAAAATCTCTCAGGAGAATACCAGGCTCAACATTTGTAAAGCCTAAAGGGGGTGTTAGTTAAAGATGGCCCCATGTGGCAGGGCCCGAGTGCTAACTCAAAATGTTGCACACGTGCCACAAGCATGGCTACATGAGCTTTGCAAACATGCTGAAGTTTTTCTAAGAGTGAGGCATGCAAAATTGCTACATTGCTACATTTAAGTCAAATTTAGAATGTCCATTCTAACTTAAAAAAAGGATGAAAAAAACACATGTCAGTTGTATATTTCGCAGTTAAGTTATAAAATAGAATTTAAATGCACACTGAATCTAACATCCATCATGGAACTAACATCTGTCATGGACTGCACAGGCCAAAAACCATGGCTTGACAGATGAAATCTAACCCTGGAGAAAATCACAGGGCTTTTATGCAGATAAGGAAAGTTGTGTGGCAATGACAAGGGAAAATATTGTCATGCAAACAGAACTCAACATCACATTGAAAATTCCATCAGCATTCAGCAATACTTGAAACTGCAGCCAATAAATAAGAAAAATCAGAAAAATGTGGACAATTGTCATATTCCTGCTTGACAATGTAGAGAAAATTCAATAAACCTGAATTCACTAGAGCAGGAATAGCAACTATTAAGTGGCAGTTTTAAAATTAACAAAAACTAACGTTTCTTATTCTTCAAAGTCAAAATCAAAAAAAATATAGGCTTGCAAAAGGGCTTCAACTGCTATGCCCAACTCGAGGACTCCTTTAGGGGTATAATAGATGAACCTGTTCTCTTGGCATATAAGAGCTTTAGACTCTAGATTAAGATATACTACAATAAGAAAGAAAGCAGAGAGATTAGCTCTACTCTAGTATTGCTTCAAAAAACTAAAGTGAGTACAGTAGCAATAGAAAATTAGATAAGATCATTTTTTAATAGAGTTAATGTACAGCCATAGGAACAATAGGTTTCCCAGGAGGACTAACCTCAATCTGGAAGAAGATTAGATATCTGGGAAATTTTAGACCAGCAAATAGCTAACTCGACATGGAGAAACCAATATATAGTGCAACATTACCGATGTTTTACAGCCTAAAATTTTATTCAGGCAAGCAAGCCCTGTGAAATGCAACCCTACAGGAGAGGAACAAGATCTTTCTTTAACCAAATGGATTCTAAACATGGAATTTCAACCTGATTATCACCCCTGGAAGGGAAAAAATGATGTTTATGGATGAGAAACCTCAACAATTGGAAGGACCAATAGATAAGAATAATCTTATTGACATTCACCCCCAAAGGACCTTTCACCTGGAATATCAGAAGAAAAGCCAAAAGCATTATAGCAGAGAAATTAGACGAATACTTTGTTAGCTAAATTTCTTAGATTTGGAATATTAAAGTTGAATCAAAAGTACCTGTTACCCACCAAAATGTGGGTAACTCATAGGAGAAAACTTTTCTCCTCCTTGGACAGCCAGCAGCCCTATATGATGAGCACATGACACGATGCCAGGATCCTCGATGTCTTGCTCTAGTCAGATATTTCTGTCCCGTCCAGCATTCCTTCTTGAAGGAAAGCAATCACCCATCAGCAGGTACGTTAACCATTTTGCAATCATGTGCTATCACTCGATGCTTGGGCATACTAATATGGATCAAGGGGTGATCCGGTGATTGACCAATCTTGATTGTATTCTTGTTCCCTCACTTCACCTGGGGGGTTAGTATTTAACTCTAATCCAGTGGGACGTCCTCTAAGCGTTAGGGTTTTCGAAAGAACACTATTGGGAAGTGTCTGATTGAAATAGTGTGTCCATGGTATTCCATACTTACCACTTTCCATCTTTCCCATTACTTCATCTCCATTCTTCAGGCTGATGATCATTGGCTATGGGGATTAGCACCATTTCATCCAAATTCTTGAGTCTCAGCCAGAAAACTCTGCCCTAAAGGTTGATGCAGCGAAGAGAAATGTAAAAGCATAAGAAAGTCACAATGAAAGGAAACAATAAAATGCAAAAGATGGTTGGGACATTTGATTAGCACATGGGAAAATGCCTAACATGAGCTCTACCCCCCTCATTAGCCATCAACCAATTCTTCGAGCACACAAAGCTCCATCTATAAAAGGAACTCTTATATTGTCCCAACCCTCATGAGCAATAAATAACTCATCATTAAGGGGTATTAAATACTAAATCTCAAACAGCAAGCTTGGGCTCCTAAGCTATCCACCTAGCTCAAAGCAAATCATAAAGAAGTAAAAGATGCACCAGAGGGTTGGAAAAAGCAGGATGAGGAAAAGGGTAACCCATGGCCCATGGCTCCATACTTGGCTATGGCACCTTGCACTGAAGTCATTCCCTCTCCGTTGCCACCATTGATGAGCTAACTTGGGACTTGCCACTTCCCCTAGGGGCCTAGAAACACCTAACAAGGTTATCCATCTAACCATCCCTAACATAAGGAGGTAACTTGTTTACAGGACTCAATCTAGTTAGATATTTGCAGGTGAGCTTTCTGTGAAGTATTATTGTGGCCCTAGCATTACGTATGGTCCACTATGATGCATCTAAGGTTATTGTACCTAATGATTGTTGATTTTCACTTGATCTTGAGATGGATTTGTCAAGCGATTTTCATCACAACAGCGAAAGCCTGTTGAGATGATTGCCCTACTTTCTCAACAAGATAGCAAAGGTCATCTTATGCATTCCACAGAGAGAGTATGAACTTGTTAATGCAATGTTGCCTATCTATAGCAAAGCATTGGGCTACTTAATGTCCCCACATGATGATTGACACTCAGAGGTACCACCATGTTGAAGCTTGTGGTAGCTTCGTAAGCTCTTCTACATTGGCTTGGTGTCTTAGCATGTGGATGATGATTTATTGCTGCTTTAGGTGCTTGCTTGGTGGAGTAAGTGATTTATGTCTTATTTTCTAAGGGTAACTTAGGAAAAGTACAATAATTAAAGTTAATTCATTATTGTGGACCTAAGTCACCTGACACAGGAATTCAAGATTCGAATGTCAGATACGTACACGTTGCCCCCCCGTAACAAGACACGTTTGGATACATTATATATTATTTTATTAAAATCTAATATATATATATATATTAAAAATTAGGATATTTCTCATACACAAATTCTCATTCATGATACAAATTCATTGATTCAAACATAGATCTTCATCTAGATGTAAGTTTTACAAAGTAACATTTTGCATACAAAATTACAAATACAATTGTGACATAAATGATAAATGATAAACTATAATTTTATAATACATACTCAATTCATCGGAGAAAGACATGATAGTAAGATAAAGATATTGTAGTTTTCTCATTAAGTCATCAAAATCAAAATGTGTTATTGTTTACATAGGTAGTGCAATGCCAATGGAAAATTGAAATAGCAAATACAAAACAACTACAACTACAAGTCTACAAGTATACAAGCCTCAAGGCAATAGGTAGCTCATGACTCATGAGTCATCAATCCTCATAGTCATCATCAAAATCAACATCATTGTCCTCATCATCATGGTCACCACTGCTCTCCTCTGCTGCATCCTCTTCCATTGTATCTAAAGTCATCTATGCATCTGCTAGTGTGGAGGATGACCCCTTCATAGTATCACCATCATCAAATCTGATAGGCTCTAGCACGCACTTGTTGCTTGAATCTCCTTGAAAATGCTCCCACACCCTTTGCTCCTTGCTCCCAAACACACACAACAAACTAAACAAGTGAATATGCAAATAGAATGGAGAAATACGCCTTTATAACATCGAGTGGGTTCTTGATTTCTAGATTTGAAGTGTCCTGATCAGGACACGTTTCGGATTTGAAGTGTCCTGATCAGGACACGTTCCGGATTTGAAGTGTCCTGATCGGGACACGTTCCAGATTCGAAGTGTCCCAATTGGACACGACGTGTCCCGATTTTCAAAAACAAATCCGCCCGAATCGTGTCTGATTCGTCGGATTCGAGACACGTAGGGCCTGGGGGACGAATCCAATTTCATAGTTGTGGACTATTAAGTCATTTTCTATGAATAAATAATCTAATTATTTAAGTGGACTTAGAAATAATCTCAACCATTGATCTCTATGATCTTCTAGAAGGGAGCTTAGGATTAGGGATTTCGGCTTAATGAAGATTATAAAAAAGTCTAGCAAAGACGTGAAGACACAAGAACATAAGAGAGAGAGGTAGCTCCAGCATTTTTGGGAAAGGCATTTTCTCAAGGAGAGAGTCATTCTCTGGAATGTGAGGCTTAGTTGAATAGAGGAGAAGGAAGAAGAATACCGAGATAATTTTGGGGTGTTTCCAAGAGGCCAATTTGCTGGGAATTTTAGAGGTCGGATTGTTGAAGTGAAAAGGAGGCGTAGTTTGGGGAGGCTAATTTTCCAAGACTGAGTTGTGAGTGCGCAAAGGCTGAGTGAGAGCTAGCGCAGACATAGTATTCAAAACTAGAACCAGTGACTGGACCAGTACACCTATCAAACCGATTTTTGTACCAAAACCAGAACCAGAAAAACCAGACTGGTCAGATCTCAATGAACCAATCTGTAAATAAATATATGAAATAATTAATTTTTAATGAAAAAAATATTTTTAAGATTTGAAACCATGATTCCAAACCAACAGAGACAAAATATGCAAAGTTCGGTCATTTATATACCACGCAAAGGTGAATATATCAAAATGCCACTAAGTGCAATACATATCAACAACAAAATACATAATCAATGAGGCTCTAAATGGCAACAATGCTACAAGCTATGAGACCACTGGCCTACTACAATTCTACATACCAGTGATCAACACGATAAAACTCATCAGCACTACTAGACATGGGATCATCAACAAGAGCTTACATAAACTTCATTTCGCTCAGAGTCTGATGACTCCTTAGACTCCTCTACAACCTCAGCAGTAGTAGTAATAGCATCAAAACTATAAATCAAACTCATCACTGATTTAGCACTACTAGAAATGAAATCATCAAGAAGGGCTACATAAACATCATCTAGCTCAAAGCCTTCAGACTTGGATTGCTCAACCTAGAAATTGAAAAAGTTTAACATGACTAACCAATGATTTTGGTGTGAGTGAAGGGTTCATCTCCTTAACCTTATAATAGTAGAAAAAGCTTAGCATGCCTAACTAATTATTTTCCTTTGAGTGAAGGGTACATTTTTGTTAAGGCCATGGTTGATCTATATATGAAACTACTTGAGGTTTATGTAAATTGCAAGTGATTAAATTTGAGTTTTGAGGCTCTTATGTTAAATTCATAAACACATAAAACATGAATTTAAACTTCAGAATTTGCATAATATTGCAGAGAATACCACCATAATAGTAAACACAAAACAGCAAGTGATGAAGGAGTTCACCCCTCTTGGGCTACGTCCCCTGATCCAACTTCCAATAGTTGGGCCTATATCATTATGCTCATGAAAATAGTGATTCCATCAAGTTACAATGCTCAAATGGCTTCAATAACAGCTCCAATGGCTTCAAAGCTATCAAAAACCCATGTCTAGCCTCTTCCTGCTCCAAAAAGACCAAAAACTAAGTAAGTTATGAGCTCCCCAAGTTTTGCTACTAGTTGACCTACAAATTCGCCAATTTGGATTACAGTCCTACAAATCTGCCCCTTTTTCCCCTAAATGCGCGAAAAACTGGCAAACCACCGGTGCAAATTGTGGGATCATTAATTTTGCTAATATCCCTTGTGCTCACGTTGGTGGTCACATTGCCCCCATGTGACTGGGGGTTGGCGCCTAGGGTCTGGCCCCCTTCTAGTGTGCTCCTAGTTCCGAGCTCATGGTCGCATGGCAAATATTTAAGGTTGGGGGACTGGGGCTAAGCCTTGGCCCTTGGTCTTGCCCCTGGTCTGTTTGGCCACAGTGACTAGGGTTGGGCCTAGCCCGTGGCCCTTAACCCATCTCCGCCACCCATTAACGTTTAATTACATATATGGTGGGTCCTTTTAACAAGGCCCACCCACAACCCAACGGTAACGGCGGAAGTGTTGCAATGAGATTCAGTGTTCGATTCCCACCGAGTGCACTCCGAACTTCAACAAGTTTTTTGGTGGCCATTGAAGTGCCATGTGGTAGCCTCTGGATAGGCCACGTGGTGACCTCCGGCTAGGCCACGTGGCGACCTTCGACTAGGCCACGTGCTGACCTCTGGCTAGCCCACGTGGCGACCTCCGGTTGGTCCACATAACCAACACCATCACCCAATACGAAATCGCCAACTCAGCACCCATAAGAATCTGACAAGTGGAGCAATGTCATTGGCTCTTTTTGAAGCCCAATCATTTGCCAAATCAACAGGCCCAGTCAGCATGTCATGTTAGCAGTACAGACTGCTGACTAGGCAACCCTGCACAAAATTTTGCAAGTTTGTCAAATTGATCATAACTCATTTCCGGGAGCATACGGCATCCGTTTTTCGCGAAACGAATTGCATCGGATTCAGAACGACGAGATCTATCCAATCATTCCATTTTCAAGCCATTTCGACAACTTTCATTTTTGAGCATATTTTTTATCTGACGGATCAATGGTAGAAGAGTTCAACAATTAATGCTACCACCAACACACCAACATCATGGTACTTAAAGGGCTTCATTCTCTTGATCAAATGCCAATCTCATACCCTCATGCATTATAGAATCAAGAGGAAACATTGCAATCCCTCAAATCCTAAATTCCTGAAAAATCATTTAGCCTACTGGATTTTGAGTGAGATCTAAAATTCTAGTTTCACCATAGGGAATCCAATGAGGACGAAACCACTCTTAAACATCCCAAGTTATTTCATGGTAATATTAAAAATTTAAAGTAAAAAGATGAAAATGAAAGATAAAGGAAATGTCACTTTTACTAGGGTTGAGTTAGGTTTTTGTTTAGGTTTAGGGTTTAGGAGGGAGAGGGTTGGTTTTATGGCCAAGGGAGGTTGTTTTGGAAGGAAAACCACCCCGATTTTCCTCCAAAGCCGCCATCAATGGTCCTAGATTCCCTAAACTATGTTAGTAATGAATCGGATGGTTTAATGACTGGTTTGATGCCAAACCTAGGTCTGCAAGGGCATGAACTAAGTTTATTGGCCAATTTGGTCATTGAGGCTAATGACTCTGTCGATTTTGAATACTATGGACACAGAGGTCGATTTTCTGGTGAGAGGTGGGCCGAATTTCTTCAAAGGTCGATTTTTAGTTGGCCGACTTTTCTTGGGCCGGATTATTCTAGGGGGGGCGAGTTGCAGGTTCCAGACACTGTTTTTTTCTTTGTAACTTTTCTATGGGTTAAAACCCTAATTTTCCAAATTAATAAATGATAAAGAATTGTTGTGGGTGAATTATTTCTATTGCAATGTGATTGATCTCTCCGATTTATTTTCGCTACATATATTTCTAGATATTAAGATACTAGTGATCTTATCTTTCAGTAATTTTGGATTTATATTGTTAATTAAATAAATTGTTGGGAATAAATAATTCTCATGAGAAAATAAATTTGTGTTGGTAGAATTTAACATGGTATCATAGTATTCTAGATAACTCTGAGAGAGAGATCTGAAATCAGTAGGGTTTGCAGCAACAAGTTTATCTTTTTTATGGCAGCAGAATTATTTTTATTTTTTGTAGTTGGGTTTTGTGATCATGGTCGATTTGTAAAGATGGCATCACTGAGTAGTTTGTGATATGAAGACAGGTTGGATGGCGCTGCTAATTTTAGTCCCTGGGAGGAGCGAATTACCATGATTCTGAAAATGAATGGTTCGTAGAATCTTGTAAACACATACATTCAGGGTCCTTCAGATCCAAACCTTGCAACAGAGTATAATCTCAAAGATATGAAAGCAAGGTGTATAATTTTGGATGGTGTGAGGGATCACATAATTCCTCAAATATCAGGGAAGGACATCGAACATCAAATGTGGGTAGCTCTGACTAGTCTTTATCAAAGCACAAATGAAAATAGGAAAATGGTGTTGCAGTAGAAATTAAACAGCATCAGGATGAACAAATTTGATACCGTAACATCTTACCTCACGAGAATCCAGTAGGCTAGTGATGAGCTTGCAATTGTTGGGGAAACTGTGATTAATTCGGAGCTACTGAAAGTTGCTTTGAAGGGTTGCGTTAAGCATTGGACCATCTTTGTGGATGGGATCCTTGCTAGGAAAAAATTTCTTGATTGGAGTCGATAGTGGGATGACTTCATCCAGCATGGGATCTGGGAGAACTAACTAATCGAAGGACAACGAAAGGGTACAGAGGAGAAAGATGAACTTACTCTTGCTACACAAGCAAAAAAGGGCAAAGCGAAGGCCAAATAGAACCAAAGTGGAGGAGGACCTTCCCAGAATAAAAAGGACATGAGCAAAATAAAGTGTTTTACATGTCACAAGTTCGAGCATTTTGCCAATCTGTGTCCAAAAAAATATGGCCAAGGGAAAGACAACTACGACGACCATTACACAGTTGGATGAGATGGTTGAAAAGTTCGAGAATAACTTTTTCTTAGAGTCATGCCTTTCTGAAACCGTCACGACAGGTGTCTAGTTTGTGGATAGTGGAGCATCTCGTCACATGACGGGATCTCAAGACGTCTTCACCAACATGACTAGGGAGCCCAGGGATATACATGTAGAACTTGGTGATAGGGCCAAGTATGCAGTAGAATCCATTTGCAATATTGAGTTTCAGATGGACTCAAGTGGTATCATGAAGGTGAACGAAATATTGTACATACCAGATTTGGAGAAGAATCTCCTTTCAATTTCGGCATTCCAAGACAGAGGACTAGACGTCATCTTTATTGGAGACGTAGTGGCTATTGGGCCAAAAGGAACTGATCCCAACAAGAAGCAAGTAATTGGGAGAAGGGAAAAGGATCTCTATCTGTTGAGAGGACAGTGGGTGAAGGTTCTCATACATAAGAGTGACAGCCAAAGTGATATGGCATTGGAGGATGGGACACCTATACTGCAGAGCTCTCCCTATGTTGCAGAGAATGGCTATAAGTTTTCCAGAGATCAGGGTGGAGCAGGATGAGTGTGTAAAGGGTGAATGGTCATAGGTTTTCCAGAGATCAGGGTGGAGCAGGATGGGTGTGTAAAGTGTGTGTCATTGGAAAGCAGGCCAAGATTGCATATCCTCATAGTTGGACCAGCTCTAAGGGAGTGTTAGACTTGGTGCATTCAGACATTTATGGTCCTATGTCCGTGATGTCAATCACAAGGTCTTTTTACTTTGCAACATTCATAGATGACTCTTCTAGAAAAACTTGGATCTACTTCCCGAAGACCAAGGATGAGGTCTTCAATCGATTTCAAAAGTTTAAATCTCTTGTGGAGAACCAAACAAAGAAGAAGATTATGGTACTGAGATCAAAAAATGGGGGCGAGAATACCTCCAATGAGTTCCAGGATTTTTGTAGGGCAATAGGGATTAAGAAGGAGCTCACGATGCCTTACAACCCTCAACAGAATGGGGTCGCTGAGAAGAAGAACAGGACCATAATGGAGGCAGCAAGGCCAATGACCTATGATCAAGGGTTGCACAAGTTTTTGTGGACAGCGGCCTACAATACAATTGTATATGTGTAGAACAGGAGTCCTCACATGATATTAGAGGAGGTGACTACAAGAGTGAAACCAGATGTGAGCCATTTGCGCATCTTCGGTAGTCCAGACTATGTCCACATTCCCACAGAGAAGAGGACTAAGTTGGAGCCCTTATCATAAAGGGGCATATTTGTGGGCTACAATGAGGTCTCAAAGGCCTACCGAGTCTACATTCCAAGATAGAGGAAAGTTATTTTAATTTGGGATGTCAAATTTGATGAGGACAAGAACCTTAGGAGGTCTCATAAGAAAGAGCCAACAAGGCTAGAGGATCAGGAGTGAAAAGATCCTAAGGTTGAACAGGGACTAGCAACGCCAACAGTAGGGACACTGTCCGTAGGTCTGAAGGATGAGTAATATATTCCTTTGAGCTCTACCAGGAGGAGGCCAAGATGGGTCGAACATACATTAAGGGATGTTGAGGAGCATGTGGAGGCTCCTAACAGCACCTTCAAGAAGAGCAGACCACCAACAAGATTTTCCAATTATTTGGCATTGTCGAGCAGTGTTAGCGAATCCGAGCCTTCCACTTTTAAGGAGGCTACAGATGAGCAAGTTTGGAGGGATGGCATGGTGGAGGAGTATAGCTCCATCATGAGGAAAGATGTATGGGACATAGTGTCGAAACCGAAGGGAAAGTCTGTGGTCACTTATTAATGGATCTATAAGATCAAACATACAGTTGATGGCAGTGTCGAGAAGTACAAAGCAAGGTTCATGGCAAGAGGATTCTCCTAGCAAGAGGGAGTGGATTATGAGGAGACAGATTAATAAATGACAAAGAATGGTTGTGGGTGAATTATTTCTATTGCAATGTGTGATTGATCTCTCTGATTTATTTCCTTTGCATATATTTCTAGATGTTAAAATATCAGTGATTTTATTTTATGTTAATTAAATAAATTGTTGGAAATAAATAATTATTGTGAGAAAATAAATATGGTTTGGTATTAGGAGAATTAACACCCCATATGTTGAAGCCTGAAATTGTAAGCCCATTAAGCTTGGCGTTGGAGAGATTGATGATGTGCTCAATGGACCCAGGATGCCCCTGTTAGAAAATCATAAAGGCAAAATGATTTTCTTATATAGATAATTACTTGTGATTATTTTATCTTTATGTTCTTCTTTTATCTTTTAGTTCATCGAGCAATTACCAAAACAATAGCACAAATACACCAGATGTAGGCAGACAGCCAGGGCAAAACCCCTATCTATGGAAAAACCCAGTCAACAATTCTTCGTTCAATAGTTTCACGAGATAATCCAAGACTCTTGATCTAGAGAAAGACTTCCTCCACACCAAGTCAGCCCCCTCTTCCTTTTTGTAGATGATAACCCTTCAATAGCAACTTCGACCTAGCAGCAGCAGCTTCAATTAGACAAGAAAAACTTCCATGTTCCTAGATACTCCACTCGAGTGAGAGATAGATGGCCCAAAACTTCGATTTTGATGTCTTCTTCCTTCCTTCCTTCCAAATTTTGCATCCTTTTCCAGCTCTTTTCTAGCGCTTTTCCAACTTTGCATTTTTTAGCTACCTTGGCTTGTAAGTCGAACTTGTGTGCGAGAGAATGCTCCAAATGAAATCGAATTGTTCCTATATATAGACTTCTAGTGAGGCTGAACTACCCAGTTGAGGCCGACTTGGTGTGGAGGGGACAAATAGAATATTTGACTCAATAATAATTCCTTTTACATTATTCAAAAGCCCAAGAAGGGTCTCTTTTAATGGATAATGACTCTCATGACTCAAAATAAATCCTAGAAGTCATCAATGGGGACTCTGACCTAAAACATGATGACCCAAGCATGAAACCCATGCTTTAATAAGTCATAATAATAATAAGAACAATATTTTCTTCATTCTTTTGATAAATATATTTTATTGTGACTCAAATACATTTATGAAGACCGGCCCTAGTTACATATTTCAACACTCCCTCTTAACTAGGGAGATATTCATAATGACAAGTACAATGAAGATCTCAAAACACTTGAACCATGAAAAATTTAGGCACCACAATGCCATGGACTAGATTCCTGACCAAGGCAATCTATCCAAGGTCTTCCAATAGTTTTAGGCACTCATGGTGCCACGAACTAGATTCTTGACTAGGACAATCTATCTGAGTGGGACTAAGATGGACTAAAGCTTTCGACCTCTCTAGGTACCATCAGGCTTACTTGCTAACCATCAACCCA
>APFE030682964.1:0-11224 GCA_000404065.3 Pinus taeda | reverse complement strand
TCGGTCCTTTGCATGATAATCCAATTATTCTACTCGTTTGTCTTGGCTCAAAGTTTCATATACATCTTTAAAGTCTATATCTTGAGCATATTGCTCAATGTAGCTTTCATGTAGCACATAATTATGCTTAAGTATAGTAGATGCATTTATAATGGGTCTAGAAAACATGTTTGTAACTTTATTATGTATGCTCTTTTTATATCTAATGACTAAATGAAAATTTTGTAGAAAACCCATCCATCTGTAGTGTCTTGATTGCTGCAACTTAGTTTGGGAGTATAGATATTGAAGTGATTAATGATCAATATGTATTATTGTCTCTTTGCCCATTAAGTAATTTTTCCACTTTTTCACATCCGAACTAATGCATACAATTCTTTATCATATGTAGGATAGTTAACTACTGCAGGATTAAAAGTCTCAGAATGATAACATATGGGTTTACCGTGTTGTGTCAACACTGCTCCCATGGCATAGTCACTGGCATCTATTTGGATCTCAAATTGTTTTTGCAGATTAGGTAGTGGTAGTACAGGTGCTATACTAATCTTTTATTTCAAGGTGTCGAAGGCTTTCTGATGTTTGCCTCCCCACTGAAACACCTTTTTCAATCTTGTCAAAGCATGTAAGGGAGCTGCAATTGAGGAAAAATTAAAAATGAACTTCCTCCAATATTGTGCTTCCCCTAAGAAGCTTCTCACTTCTGTAGCAGACATGGGTTTAGGCTAGTTTACAATAACTTCCACCTTAGAGGGATCTATTTTCAATTCAACACCCCCTACTATATGACCCAAACAATTTAGAGATGTTTTTCCAAATTCACATTTTGAGAGTTTAACATGAAGTTTTTCTCTTTTCAAAACATCTAATGTCTGCTTAACATGCTTTAAGTGTTATTCCCACGTTTTACTAAAAATCAGAATGTCATCCAGATACACAATAACAAAATCATCAAGAAAAGGTCTGAGTACATCATTCATTAATCTCATGAAAGTAGCAAGAGCATTGGTCAAGCCAAAAGGCATAACCAACCATTCATACAATTCTTGCTTTGTTTTTAAAGCAGTCTTCCATGCATCTTGTTCTACAACTCTAACCTGGTGGTATCCACTGTTCAAGTTTAGCTTGGTGAAATAAACATATTTTTTCAATTGAACTCAAAGATCATCTATGTGAGGAAGGCGATAACAATTTTTTATTGTTATCTTATTTAGTGCTCGGTAATCAATGAACATTCTCCACGAGCCATCTTTGTTTCTCACCAAAACCATTGGTGACCCACATGGTGATGTGCTAGGCCTAATGAACCCCTTCTTGACCAACTCCTACACCTGCCTCTTGATTTCAGTATTCTCTAAAGCAGAAAACCTGTACATTCCAATGTTAGGCAATGGAGCATCTTGCTACAAAATAATATCATGTACTATTTCCTTTTTAGGTGGCAGAGATTTAGGTTCTTGAAACAAGATATCATACTCTAAAACAACCTTTTCTATATAAGCTTTTTGTTTAGCATTACAACCCTCAAATACATTGGTTTTATGAGGTTTCCTTTCCTTTACAACCATCAGTAAGAATTGTTTGCATGAATTTATCATCCTTTTCATCTGCCCTGAGTTTATGAGAGTATAATTATTCTTGACTTTATGAGCTCTTACAAAGCATTCAATTTCATCTTTAATAGGTAGATACTTGTTCTCAACTCTATAGAAAATAGTCTTTCTATCATACAAGTAAGGACTTCCTAAAACAATTCCACATATATCCAAAGGAATTATGTCTAACTCAACCTCACCTACAAATGTTGACGCAAAAAAATCTTGAGTTTGCATTGTCTAGTCACTTGTAGTTGTGCTTTATCATTCAACCATCCAAATGGGTATGGTTTCTTGTGAGGTGTAGTCGCTAATCCCAATTTCCTTACAATTTCTTCAGAAATTAAATTTACTTGTGAGCCACTATCAAACAAAGTATCGATCTTTTGATATTTGGAAACAACTCGAATATGGAAAAGCTCATGTCTTTTTTTCTCATTTTCTTCATCAATAATAGATTGAGCAGAATTACTGGTAGATGCTTCAGAACTCTTACCTTTTATACCTATGGCTGAAATGGTTGTTTCATCTCCTGAGTCTGACCCCAAATCTTTCTGAATAGCTACAACAGTCTTCTTCTTCTTTCCCTCGCACTTCTTAGGCCTCAGCCCTAGATGCAGAATCCAACAATGCTCATCATCATGCCCATCCTTTCTATAGTGAGTGCATGAAGCTTTTTTCTTCTGTGCAGTGTTAGCCTTCCTTGCTTTCCACTTCTGCTTTCTTTTTTCCTTGCTCTTGCTTGCAGTGGGTTAGGATTGTCCCCCATCTTCTGTGTTTCCATTCTTTCCTCTAGCTTCTAGATGAGTAGCTTCTACAAATACCTCATCTATACTAGTGGGATTAAACATGAGGATGGTATGCCTCATGTAGCTATGTAGACCACCAATGTACTTCAAAAGAGTCTCTGGTGAGTCTAATGATATTCCTAGAATCAATGCTCTCTTCCTAACTTCTTGAGTGTACCCTTGCACACTTTTCCCTTTCAACTACCGAAGAGTTTGCCAACTCGTCATCGCTTGTTGCATGGAGGCCAATGGATAGAACTATTTTTTGATTGAAGAAACAAATCCACTCCAAACAGAGATAGTCTTACCATGTCTTTTCATATCAGCTTGGGTCCTGCCTTCCAACCAAACCAAGGCAGTGCCTCCTAGGCATAGGCTTGCCAGCTGAATCTTGCCTTTATTTGAATTGATGTTTTGTACTCTACAATAGACATCAATTTATCTAATTCAATTGTCCAACTTTACTACATTTAGATCTCCATCATATATAGGCAAATCAAATTTAACATCTAGCTTGATTAAAGATGCTTTCTTTTTATGCACAGGGCTATTAGGAGGTGTGAGGAAAATTACCTCTTTCCCTTTTCCTTTGGAGTGGTCATGGAAGTGAGACTCATCTTCTTCTTTGTCTTGTTTAGAACCTGATGAATCTTCATCCTTGTGTTTTCAAAAGTCTCTATACATTTCTTCTACCATGGACTTTATGGCTAGGAAACTTTCTATGAGTTGAGGGTCTAGCCCCATAGAACCTTCCTCTGACATTGTCTTCTGAGGATAGACTCTCTCAATTTCAGGATTAGTTTCGACCAACTCTCCTCCTAATTTGTTCTTTGATCTAGTGAGAATTCAACGGCTAAACCAACACAAGCTTGTCTAACCTTAACAGCCTAAAGCTCTGATACCACATGATCTAAAAATCACTCCTAACTGACCTCAGTTAAAGAATTATTGAATGAAGGTATTACAGACTCATGTGTTGGTGTGCGTCTATGTTATTTTAGGCAACATATTTATCAGATTGCAAAATACACAGACACTGGAAATATGGAAAACAACAGAGAAAAATAGTAAGCAAATACAAGAACACAAAAATTAATAAGGAGTTCACCCTATCCTTCGGGCTACATCTCCGGTCCAACTTTCAGTGGTGGCCTTATTTATTGTGTCTTTAAAGTAGAGAATTACAATGAGGAGCTCAATCTAAGTCTCCTGAAACAAATTTGCTTCACAGGGTGGTTCTTGGATTCCTCAAGCCACTGCACTGCACAGACTATTTTCCTACTAGCTCTTGACCTCTCTGGTCTTTAATGGGAGGAGCCCAATGTGGTGCTCAGTTCCTGAAAAATCCTCTCAAGGATGGCTCGATGCTGCCTTATGCTGCAGGTCAGCTCGGCTCTCTGTCTTTCTACTCTTTGCTTCATTGTCTCTTCGTCCTCTATCTTTGTCTTCTTCTTTCTCCTATTCTTCCTCTCAGTGTCCTCTCTCTATGTCTTTTGCTCTATGTTCATGGCTTTAAAGCCAGTCATTCTCATGACTGATCATTTCCTCTTCCGCCCTCATCGAATCACTTGTTGATGCTCACTTGGAGTTCGATGTCTTGGTGTCATGGTCATTGGCTCACAAGGAGTGGCCACTTGTCCTCTCGCAAACTGCACCAGCTTTGCCTCGTCGGTTCGGCTTTTCAGTTACGTCATGGAATGAGTCATCCGCCATCTCAGTGGTCAAATTGGACTTCAAATCCTTGTAGATCGTAGCATAATCCCCTATCAAATTCGGTTCTTTCATCGAGCGTGTTCTCAGTGGTTAGATCTAGAGGCCCCAGATCTGATGCCATTCGCCCATTTCATGCGGTTGACTTCCTTGATCGTTAGCACACGATGAGCAGCAGTTTTCTCTCTCCTCTGCTTGCCATGCATCGGGAGTTGAGTGGAATCACTCGTTTTTCTCAAAATCTGATTACCGCCCAAGGGTTCTTCCAATAAATACCATCGGTTTTGGAGCATGGATCCTGCTTTCAACCTTTAGCTCTTTTCCCCAGTGTTTTCTCTGCTTCCATGGGACTGAGCGCTCGAGGCCTCTCCTTCTCGAGGGGTTTAGTCACACATCAAAAACTGCCTCCTTTTCCCAATCTGGGATTCCCAGGTGCTAGTTTCGCCTCCTATGCACTCTCCATGGGCCTCAGTCAGCGTGCTTTGACCGAGGTCCTCGTTGTTCCACACTACCTGCCAACTGCCACTGTTCAGAGGTTTTTCTAATCGCTCTGTGCTCTTGAATTCAGAGTTTGTCCTATTTTGATACAGTCATGGTGCCTTGATTATTCTTCATGGATCCAATTTGGATCAGTAATAGAAACAAAACTACACATGGTTTTCGTTTTGTGAATTCATGGGAAGAGAAAACAAAACTACAGATTGGAGACAACACATGGTTTTGTAGAAATTTAATTATAAATTTCATTTAAAATTTTGGAAATATTATTCAAATATATATATTATTACATATTTTGCAAAATATTTTGTGACACTAATGGATGATAAAACAGCAGGGCAGTCATAAGATCACCCATCAACGAGGGAAGTCTCAGATTCTCAAGTGACAGGATCAACAAGTAGCTGAGTGAATTAATAAGAGAAAGAGACATGCATCTGCATCTACTAGTTCATCTGCCAGCACAACCACAAATTTGTGTGCACATCCTACCTGCTCCCACTTCCATAGCAACAAAATTTGCACAATTCATTCCACAAGAACTATTAATTTGTAGTAGTTAGAGCTTTTTAGTTCATCTACAGTATAAAAATATCTTGTCTGTTAGAGACAACATTTATTGGATTGTTTGAGATCAGAAACATTAGTGATCTATTGGAGAATTCTAAGTTTTTTTAAAGCACTGGAGCACCAACACTAAGGAGACCATTCATAGGATTATTTTGGCTTAAATATTGGTGATGTTTTTCTTATGTTAAAGTGTTTCACTTTCATCTCTTCACTATAATCACCTAAACTCCAAATTGCAAAAAAGAAATGTGATCAATACGATTTACTTTCGAGTACATTATTCTGGTTGCTTTTGCAATTGTATGTTTTCTACTGAAGGCCTCACTAAGGAATTCTTGAGTTCTCTTTAGTTCTGCTTGATTGACTCAATGCCACACTAAAGAATTCTTAATTTCTCTTTAGTTACGCTAAAGGTTTTCATTTTTGTCCATCGTACAGTTATTATTCTAAAAGATCGAGTTAATATTCCTAACTTGACCTATGTTTACTCTTCTAAAAATTGATGCAACCATACGGTTACCTTTTGACTCCATTGCCCAATAGATGCTAATTAAATTGAATACAATCAGTCTTCCAAAACCCATGTACAAGAATAACTAGTCTAATATTTTCAAGCAGCAAAGGTAAATTTTACAGAGAGAGCCCTCTCTCGGATTGGAAGGGCTAGATTTCCATTGTGAAGTTGCTTTAATTTTATATTCTTCTGATTTCTCCGACAACCTTCAAATTACAGGGTGCTAACATAATAGAAACCATACTTGGGATAGAAAGTTTTATCTTCCTCATAAAATTGCATCAAAGCTCATATCTGATTGTTGATGGTGAACAACTATTAGACACCAGAAGGTTTTACCTTTCACCTGGCAACTCCATTGTTCCAGATCCAAAGCTTCAAAGTTCAAAGCGATTCCATAACCAAAGCATCCATATTCCAAAGCATTAATGGTCGCATAGTATGACAGGGTTTGTGGCAAACCCTTCATTTAATGAAATTTTAAATGAATTCAGGGATGGGTGATCAGAATTTCAGCTTCATGAAGATTTTTTAAGAGCTATGTTTATTTTTCAAATAAAGAAAATTTTATCCTGAAGTTAAAATATGTGCTCATGAGTTAGTTGCCAAGAAATATGAAATTGGCATTAAACTTTTGCATTCTCAAATTCAATCATATAATTTCCGAGATCCCAAAGAATTCTTGGAAAATATTCCTTCTCCAAAGCAAGAGGAAATTGTACTACTTTTTGATTTGCAGATTGAGGATGATTATGCTTTCAAGTAGAAACTTGAAGAAGTAGTTTCAGGGTTTAATATTGAGGCGACAAATAATCAATTAGTCATTGAAGGTGTAGAAGAAAGTATCATACATTTTGCTTTTGTTGATCCTATAGCAGATTACATGGAGGTACTTTTCACCTCAAGTTTTCAAACATGTTTTCTTTATAAGGACCAAATACATCAGTAGTTGTCATTATATATCACATCTTTGATTATGGGGACACATGATCAAATTATACTTCTGAGTTTGCTCACAATCAGTCAAGCAGTCCATTTGTATTTGCAGCTGCTTAACTAGATTCATTTGCATTTCTGTATTATTTAAGTCATCCGGATTTTCAACAATGTAGGATAGGTAGCAGGGTGAAAATAAGCTCAGGACTCTGAGGATTTTTTCTAGTTCCAAATTTAGTTTTCTTCTTAACTTTCAGTTCACTGTGTAGTTCAATGTTCAGTATGCAGAGTGGTTTTGATTTTAGTTTTAGAATTGGTAGAACAAGTTGCAGATTTGGGAACAACCAAATGGAGAAGGCACTGATATATAAAGTTAGATATTTTTGGTTCTTGGAAACTCCAAGGAGATTGCCTTCCCCAAGTTGGATCCAATGTTAGGGTTCTATAACTATAGTTAATCTGATGATTTAGATATTATTTGTTGCTCTCATGATAAAGCTTTTGGCTTGCTAACTTGCCCCACTTCGTCTCCATGTTTCATCATCCTTTACTCAACTTCCTACTTTATCACCCACTTTCATTGTTAATTCATCTTAATATTACCCCATCATAATCCGAATACCTACTTTCAAATAATTAAGTATAGGTTTGTGTGACAAAAACGTTATATATTGTAGAGCTTCTAGTTTTAAAGCCTTGGATTTTATTGAAATTTTTATAAAAAATAAGCCAGAAATCTTTGTTCCTGCTCCATATCCATGCGACATGCATTCAAAATACCTAATCCTAGCACACCTAACACCAAGAAAAAGTGCGTAGTCTTGGGCTTATTTTATCGAAACAAATCTTACTATGGACTTATATAAACCATCATGAAAAATGTTCCCTTGTGAATGTGGGATAATCCCACATAAATTAAATAAATTATAGATATAATATATATATATATATATATATATTATATATATATATATATATATATATATATATATATATATATAATCCCAATTTTTATCCGTTACTTCACAAAACCCTATTAATATAAAGTTTTGGATGTTATCTTAATTTCTCCCCGCAAGCCTATACTACCTCTTCCCCCTGCAAAGTCAACCAATGACCCACCCCGCACTAAGAGTTAAACCCCCTTCAATTTTATTTACTCACCCTGCACTAAGAGTAAACCCCCTTCAATTTTATTTTCCTCGAGGTTACTAAAAAATTTGATATCATATGCTCAACTCATCCAACACTTAACATCGCAAAATCAAATTAGCAAGCCTTTTTTCTACTTGGCAACCCCACGTTATATCACGTCCTCTAAAATAATATGACCTACCACTTTAAAGTCACGTGATAAACCATTAACTATTTTGGTTTTCAATCTTATAAATGTTATGGGAATATAAAGTGGATAATTTCAAGTGAAATACAGAGATATGAGAATGCGGTAATATTTCAGAGCTACCGATCAAACCATACTTGAGGTAAAATTATATAGCTACCGGAAATATGAGACTAAGCTAGTGAAATGAGATTCAAAGGTAAAATGGTTTTACAGCGACACATGAAATAAAATTCTCGGATGCCATGAATTTATCAGAGAAAATAAACGCAAAAATTTCACATGAAATTAATGTACAAGAGATCAAATATAACATTCATGTAAATGTATTTCACAATAGAAGATTAACGTGGAATCAATTTACAAGCATGGTGAAATCAATTTACATGTGTAAAATCATGTTGCAGGTGAAAGTAAAAGAGCCAAGTGAGAATACTCTTCCAACCATACAAATCAACCCATGTTTTTCCAAAACCATCAAGATATTCTACAAGGGTAAAATGAATTTACAGAGGAGGGAGTAATAGAAGCAAAAGTACACATGGATTTGGTGTTGCCAATTTCTTGGAAAGAGAAAACAAATCCACAGGTATTTATTTATAAATTTCATTTAAAATATTTTAGAAATATTATTCAAATATATATATTATTATATATTTTCCAAAATATTTTGTGACACTAATGGATGATTAAAGAATGGGGCAATCATAGGATCAGCCATGAATGAGGGAAGTCTCATATTATCAAGTCAAAGGATCAAAGCATTTGAGTGAATTACTAAAAAAGCATAGATACGTCTTCATCTGCTAGTTAATTTGCCAGCACAACCTCTAATTTGGGTCCTCAACCTACCTGTTCCCACTTCCACAACACCAACATTTACATAGCACATTCCACCGGAACTATTAATCTGTACTAGTTAGAGCTTTTTAGTCCATCTGTAGTCTAAAAATGTCTTGTCTATTAGAGAAAACATTTATTGTACACAATTTGTAAATTTTTTATAAATTCTTCTGCTTTTGAAGTATTAGAGGTGCATTGTTTGAGATCAGAAATATTAGTGATCTCTTGGAGCATTGTAATTTTTTTTAAGGCACTGTAGCATCAATACTAAGCAGGCCATTCATAGGATTCTTGTGGCTAAAATACTGGTGATGTCTTCCTTATGTTAAAGTGTTTCACTGTCATCTCTTCCTTTATTCATCTAAATTGCAAATTGCAAAACAAAAATGTGATGAATAAGATTTACTTTTGAGTACATTATTCTGGTTGCTTTTGCAATCTGTATGTTTTCTACTAAAGGCCAAAGTAAATAATTCTTGAGTGCTCTTTAGTTCTTCCTGATTGATTGAATCCCACACTAAGGAGTTCTTAATTTCTCTTTAGCTCTGCTAAATGTTTTCATTGTTCTGCCATCATGCACTTATTATTCTGAAATATCCAGTAAATATTCCTAAGTTGCACTGAGTTTACTCTGTGAAAAATTGATCCAACCATCCAATTTACCTTTTGAATAAATTCCCAATAGATACTAATTAAATTGAATACAATCACTCTTCCAAAACCCAACTACAATCACAAGTAGTCTATGATTTTCGAGAAACAACGATAAATTTTACAGAGAGAGCCCTCTTTGGGATTGGAAGGGCTAGATTCCCATCCTGAAGTTGGTTTGATGTTACATTCTTGTGATTTGTCCTAAAACATTCAAATTACTGGTGCTGACATAGTGGCACCATACTGGGGATAGGAATTTTTATCTTCCTCATAAACTTGCATCAAATTTCAGATTTGATTGTTGATGGTGAACAACGATTAGACACCATAAGGTTTTGCCTTTCACCTCGCGACTACATTATTCAAGATCTAGAGCTTCAAAGTTCAAAGCAATTCCATAACCAAAGAATCGATATTCCAAATCACTAATTGTGATGCAGGATGACAGGGTTTGTGGAAAACCATTTATTTCATTAAATTTTAAATGAATTAAGGGATGCATTATCAGAATGTGAGCTTGATGAATATTTTTTAAGAGTTATGTTTCCTTTTTGTAGAAATTTCTCATTTCCCACCCCAGTTTTCAGTTTCACCTTATTTCCCCCATATAGTTAAATGCCCTTTCCCATATCCATACATTCAACAACTGAAAAAATATTTTTTTGTTGAAAACACAAATTCTTGAAATTTTCCAGAATGTTGGAAAATGCAGAAATAAAAAATCAGCAGGTACAAACAGTCATTTAATACATTTGAACATAGTGATTTTTGGTCAATGTGACCCTGGAAAAACCTCCTAAAACTGTTGGGGAAAACTAGTTTGAGAGCTCTTCTTTATTTCTGAAAATGCCCTTTTTACAATGAGAAATATTCAGCAAAAATCAACAAGCAAATTTACAACTTATCTCTTTTCCCGTGCCTCACAGAAAACTGGAAATTACAGCAAACAGGACAGCAATAAATGTTGTAGAGCCTCCTCGATTGTCATGCCCACTTTCAGCCTTAAATGTTGATGTACGTCCTGCATTAAATGCATTGTACGGACTACAATAAATGTGTTGAACAGACCTCGATTTGCATGCAAAAAAATAGAAAAATGATCCTCGATTTATGTGCAAACCACTCCTCAATTTATATGCAAACCAGCTGTACGGATTTCTAGAAAATCGTGCGAAAATCAGCCTTTCATTGTGTGTTGAATCAACTATACAAATCCGCTCAATTGCTACCTTGGAATGTGTGCCAAGCTGATGTCTCCTTATCCTCCTTGTCCAAAAATCTCCCTTGCTCTCTTGCTCTCCTTCTTTTAATCTGCTCATGAAAGAATGAATGGCTTCCTGCCTCCTTTTCCTCCTTTAATCTAATCCTAAGTGACTTTTGGGTAACCTCTAAATCCAATGGCTGAAATAGATTGAGATCTAGGGCTGAGATTAAATGCTCATTTAAATCTCAATTTTATTTTTTAACTCACCCCACTTTAATAAAGACCCACTTAGTCATTTATTTCCAAAGTCACTTTTCCTTTCTAATTTTTCATTGACTTTATAAAAGTCACTTTAAAATTTAGGCTTAGTAACTTTATCACTTAAAGTCACTTTTAAATTAGATTTTAACTTTATAAAAATTATAAAGTCACTTTACAAGAAAAATTAAAATCTTTTGGACACTTTTCCCTAGGCCAAAAGATCAAAGCCTAAGGGAACCACCTGTCCTCCGGTACCAAATTTCAACACTCCCTCTTACCGAGGAAGGTGTTCCTCACCACACCCATCTT
>APFE030682963.1:0-10099 GCA_000404065.3 Pinus taeda | reverse complement strand
ACTATCTCCACCTGTTACACACAATACAGCTCAGATCTGATCTCCAAATCTATTCCACTGCTTGCCTGCCTCCACTGCTCAAAACCTGCTCAAGAATGGATGAGAATGGTTGAACCAAACTCGTATTTACCTCAAAAGAATCACTCACACTGGGAATCACGTGAGCAGAGGCTATAATCACTTGGTATTGGCCAATTCTCATTGGCATAACTCAATCCCATTGATTGTGCAAATCCTCATGCACAACTATAGTCACAACTGATAGCAATTTGATCCTCTAACACTTGTCCCTGCTGAATTGAACATGCACTGACATGCAACTGAGTTGATTGATGTATTCTTTAGTTGCATTATTATTTAATAATTATTTTAACAACTCATCATTATTTTGTTTGTAGTTAGACTAATTACAACTAGTTTAACCAAGTCAAGCTGAACACAACTCCATCAACTCCACAATCAACTCCACCAAACTCAACTGATTGAGTTCTAACTGAAGTCATGCATGCAACAACTCAACTGACCCACAAAAAAAAATGTATTTCCTTCTGACAGCTGCATGTGCCACATCTATAGCTCAAACTGAAGTGCTCCAAGAGAATAAAATAAAGTTTATAGTCTAGATATTATTATAAGCTAATAATATTTGACTCCTCTATAATTAGACTTGACAGTGTCACCACTGTTGTCTAAAAATAGAAGTCCATCTATTTTTGCCAACTTGACCAATCATCCATAAACATCATGCTGCAACTCATAGACATGATCCATATGTCTAAAAATAGACATAGTCTAAAAATAGACTTTGCGCCATAATTTGCCTGCGGGCCCACTTAGTGAAGGTGACTCTTTTCACTAAGCTCCATCATCTTGTTGCAATCTCAACACGATCTCCCAACCTAGACTAGGAAACAGAGAGAGAGAGGCACCAAAAGTTTGATTTTCTTCTTCTCTAGAGACTCCCCAAAACTCGCACTTATTTTTTCCTCCTGTCAATAGACTTCACACTTCTCTAGCTCTTCTTGAGATATCAAACTTGCTTGAGAGTGAGTATTGGTGGCTAGATTCGCATACTTTTACTCACCCTTTTACCCTATTCTTTTTATCCATTTCACGCCAATAGTGGTTAATTGATATCTTAAAATGAATAGGTATACCTCTTGACATGTCTTTATGGACTATCGGTCAATGAAGCATAGTTGTAGGGGATTATTACCTAAGTGGCTTGCTAATTCAGTTATTTCTACAGATTTTAAGGGAGAATGATGAGGATTGTGATTCACTGGATGATATTGTCAAAGCTGGCAGTGTTATCCTTGGATATTGGCTACAACGGTGAATCAATCTTTCAAATGAAACACTGCTATCTTTTACATTATGTTTCGTTCTGAAAACCACCATGTAATTAAAGGTAGACAATGCCCTAATTCTAGGAGTTGTATTATTGACAAATTGTAATAAAGTAGATTTATAGGTTGTGAAAGCCATAGCTATTAAGATTCATTAAGGTTACAGGAGAAATACTCTAAATTTGAGTTTGTAACAACATACTTGTAATATTCCTTTAATTAATGATAGTTTGATCTTTTGAGCATATCGTGATTCATTGATCTTGAAACAACCCTGATCACAAAGTTGGGCCCACTCTCCTGACTAGGTGCTACTGGATTAGATGTGTGTTAGGTTTATTTTTGTGAGTTTATTATTGATGTGAATGTTTATTATTGTGTTGTTGTGAGTCCTAATTGTTGTTACTCTTATTGTTGTTAAAATTATTACTTGTTATTACTATTATTTGTTGTTACAATATTTCTTTCTGTTACACATTGATGAATTTATAATTAATGTTCATTGTTGGGTAGGGAAACTGTGGCTTGCACATACAGTGCATGATATTCTTGAAACAACAAGCATAAAATCCAATAGATGCAACTATATATCAGTCAAAAAGCATATAACTCATCATCATTACAAAGAACAATAAGATTGGAACCATAACAATAGTCGTCTATTAATGATAAACAAAGAAGAATACAACCATAGTTCTGACGTCAAATCCTCCTTTGGTTGGGTGATCAGCAACACATGTCTTGCAAAGCTTGTTGGGAATGGGAACAAGCCTTTCTCTCCTTGGTTATTTAGACAAGAATCTCCTTACTTAGATTTGGCCTTATGGGAATGAAGAAGGCTCTTGCAGCATGAAGCTCTTGGTAACTTGACAATTCTCAATCTCTGGAACTCTGCAACTCTGGAACTAGCTTGCCTAAGGAAAATGGACAAGCTTTTATAGATGGAGGAGGGGGAGTTGGGATCATCCACAATATTCATGGGATTGGATTTATCACTAAAGAAGCTTCCATGAGAGGTGGCAAACCACTTCCTCTCTATGGAGATCCGAAGCCAAACCACCCAACTCAAGATAGATTCAGTCCAGGAGTTGGTTAGGATAAATCTTCCGATATTGGTTTGTTAAAAAACACCACTTATTATGGGTGGCGCGAGTGCAATTTTGTGACAGAGCGCCAACTGGCACGCCCTCTTTAGAGGATTTCCCCCATTGGCGCGAGGGCTACACTATGGAACCGCGCCAATGGAAAAAGGGCTATTTTTAGGGGTTTCTAGCAGGAGATGTCTTCAAGGCAAGTGAAGTTCATGTTCAGGGGAATGCAATGCAAGTGTTTGCAGGTCATGTCACTTCTCATAGGTCCTGGAATGAGTCCTCCAAGATGCGGGAGAGGGGTAACAGGGACGGTGACAAATTGTTGTGTAACACTCATCCAGAAATCTCTCAATTACTCAATCAGGGGATTAATCAATGCTCTGCACAGGGCAACTAGGTCTCGGCTCAAAAGACGTGGGGCATACGACAGCTCAATTTGCAAATGACCAAGTGTTGTTTATTGGGAAACCCTTTGTAATTTTAGCGCCTTTTGAATTTGAATTTGACCGTTCCCCCCAAATCCGCTCCATTAATGCTCCCTTGGTGACAGATTTGCCCAAATCTTGCCCATAAAACTCATCTTAAATGCCTACCACCCAATCCATTTGGTCTCAAGTCAAGTATCACATCGTGAATAGTGACTACAACGGTCACTTTAAAGCCAACTCATGCGGCAGTGCAGCCCCCCTTGCACTGTCGCGAACCTTGTGACACTTTGCTCTTGCACGCAGCCTCAACATTGCCCAGCCTCGGTATTGCACAACTCCTGGGCAGAGTAGCTTATAGTCCCGCACCTCCTTTCAACTACGTACAACGCTAAGACTGTACTTCCCACGGCTAGTCAGGTGGCTGTGCCACCTGTATAGGGTTTTAGCTGGTCATCCATCACTTTTCCTGGAAAACATTGACCTTCGATTGAGACTAGTTATGTTGTGCACTTTATCATCTGCAGTGCACCACCATGGGTGATCCCTTTAGTAATATGCGGCCCAATCCAAGGCATCAGGCTGATCAACTCTCGGTGGTAGTCCCCAAATTTGTCAATGTAATCATGCACACCATGTTTTATCACCATGGTTTTCTTATCGAGAAAAACCTTCTTTATTTCGTCCCCCTGCTTCTTGACTTCCGCTTCCACCAGAGTGCTTTTATCCCTTAATCGCACCCTTTATTTCATAATTTCTTGGAGCCTAAGATCACCCTACCAGATTTCTTCCTCAGGTCCCAAACATTCTGCTTCGTTTAGTTGCATGATCCCTTCTTCCAAGACTTTGTGAGCCATCATATCTACCACTCTATGGGGATTACAACATTCGCTCCATACTCCAGTCTTAGAGGTGTCTGCTCCATCAGTTTCTTGCACGATTTCCTATAAGCCCACAAAGATTCCTAATACGCGCAAGTCCCAATCAGTCCACTGCGTATCATATACTTTGTTCAACGCTTCTCATACTTTTGTTAAAGGTTGTTGCATGGATAACCTTCTGCACACTCCTTCTTTCCATACTTTGTTGTTCCAACCGGAGGTGTTGTTCGCGCAATTACCTTGCCTGCACATGCTTATTGACCGTGTCTCCTAATGTGAAGTTTGTGTGCATCCACGCAGGTTTTTTAAGATATGCTTGTATCCATTTGGACAGGTGCGCGCACGAAGCGTTTGGTTTGGAAATCTTGTTGGTTAATTGCATCTGAGGCTTCCCAAACCACATGCGCATCATTCTCATGCATTCATGCCAGTCCTCAAAGCTTCCTTGGTGCGTGCCCCACCACTTCATGGGTGTAGCGTGTAGGACCCATTTCAAAGCCTCAAAACATTGTTGTTCCGACACTTCTCTTTCGAATTTGTTAAGGAAAGCATCTACCTCACTTAACCCGTCATACGTAGGTAGATCTCTTACTTCCGTTGATAAGCAATGCAATGATCTTGTCATCTTGTTGCATTTTAGCATGGTTACCTTATGTAACTAGTTCTGTCATCGCTCTATCTCTTCATATGAATCCAACGTGTAGGAGCTTTCACGCTCCCATGAGATTTGCCCATCTGCGATGGGATTTACCCAGTCTCGCTCTCGCATGGTTATCTTGTAGTTGTAGTCTAAATCGTCATCACTTTCATAGTCGCGCACTTGCTCTGTGTAGTGCAATCCTTCTGTAGGGTCCAAAGGTACAACTATGCATAGAGACTTTTTCTCAAAAATCATCCTGCGCTTCTTCAAACTTATCACCCTGTTCATGTCATTGGCCCAATCTATTCCTAATAGTGCAGGGTGGGGATTGCTGTCATCAACAATCTCTATCACTTCAAAATCTGCCAGTGCACTTCCTCCTTCAATATCCACCATGATTCACTGCAATCTTCCCATAGGTAGGATCTTTTGCTGGTTCGCCATTCACATCTGGATAGGAGACCATTACAGTGTAGGCCTCCCCATGCACTCCCATGTTTGCTTTGGTAGAATGTTCGCGTCCGATCCAAGGTCTAGAATTACTTGGTCCATCTCATACTCTCCAATTTGCGCGGTCAATCTCATTTCTCTTCCCATCCTCGTCGCACGCTTTCCAATCTTCCAGACTACGCGTGTTTTTCCTGGCGCGGTCCCAGCGCATCTATTAATGAGTTCCTGTAATCCCTTTACAGCCTTACTCTCATGCAGCAGCTTGATGCATGTCTCTAGGAATGTCGTGAGCATCAATGAGTCCATTTTTTGCTCTGCTCTGTCTTTGTTTCTTGAAGTGGAGGCATTAGCGAAGCTCTTCCTAACTTCCATTAAGGTTTCCTTAGTGCGCTCCAAGTCAAAATCTGGTTCTTTCATCGAAGCCTTGAGAACCCAAGTACTATCTTCATGTTGCTTGCCTTTATCATCCCCCATTGATATCTCACTTCAGAGCACAATGTTTACGTTAGGGTCTTCCTCGCGCTACTTAGACCTCATCATCTGCAGGTTCTGAGTCAGGGGAGGTTGGAGCACTCCCTTATCGCGTAGCCTCCCTATCAGTGTGGGACAATCATCCGTCTCATGATCAAACAATGTATAATACAACCATGATGGATGCTTCGGATTCATACAATCACGGGCATAATGTCCTGGCTCTCCACAATTGTAACATATCAGTTGTCCGCGACCTCTTCCAGGTCCTCCTCCACCTCGGCCTCATTCGCGCCCCTGAAATTTGGTTCGTGCCACTCTTGCATTTTGGTCAAGAGGTTGCGTTTCAGCATGAACTCTGAAGGTGGGAGTCCTATCCATCATCAACTCATAACTTCTACAGGTTCACTCATCATGTCCTATCGACCTATAAAAATTACATAACAACTGTTTCAAATTCTGCGCACTGTACTTCTGTAATAAACGGTATTTGTCCGTAGCATGTTTTCCTCCTATTTGACAAATCGCACACCATAAAGTAGGTGTCGCACCAGGTCCTACTTGTGCCTCTGGTCTTAACGGCATCGTTCCTCCTCCTGCGAGGTGATTAATGAACATTGGGCAGTGGTCCTTGTCATGACCCTGACCCTTACATTTAACACACCATACCTCGTTGCGCACTTCTAGGTGAGATATCCTATACTCGTTCGGACTCTGCATGTCAAGGCACAAGTTTTTCAACTACGTGTGGATTTGTTGAACTCCTTGTCTAGGATCATGTATCGGGGTTTCATGCAGCCTCATCGCGATCTCCAAGGCCTCGGCCTGAGTTGTTAGCCTCTATTGTGACAACATGTTCCTTAAATGCTCGTTAGTGATGTTACAAATGATTTGTTGTGTTGTCCATCCGTCAAAGTCATATTATCTTCGTGAATTGTGCACTTAAGTCTCTAATCCACCTCCCAAGGAGTCTCGCCTGGTAGCATCTTGATCTCCTTGAACCCAATGATCGACTTTTCCTATGACTTCAGTCTGCTAAATTCTCTGTTCAACGCAGTTTGGATTTTTGTGATCCCTGCATTCAGATTGTCATTAGAATGCTTAATATACCAGGTTAGCATGTGATCCTGCAAAGTGTTGACCAACGTTGCTTTCTTTATATTATCATATATAACTCCTTGTGCTTCCCATATAGCTTTTATCACGAACCAAAACTGGTCTGGATCTTCATTTCCTACTCCCTTGAACACCGACAACTTTGTTGCACTTTCCATATTGACTCGTGGTGGTGGCGGATGTGGTACGGGCGAAGATGGGGGTGAAGGTGGTGAAGTTGGTGGTGGAGTGGGTGGGGGTGGTATGTGCGGAATCCTCTACCTTATCAAATTGATCACACTTCTTGGTGAGACCTTCGTGAGCTCTTCCTCATTCCCTCGTGGAGGTGAAATCATGGGGCTAGTTTCTAGTCCTACACTACCTTTGTTTCTATAAATTCTCCCACTTCATGTAGCCCCGAACATCAATGTATTCGCATAACCTGATTTTCACACAGTAACATTTAATCCAAGTGTTCAAAGACTTAATATACTTAGCTTGCAGTCCTTTGAGGAAGCGTCACTCTGCCTCGCTATAGCTGACTGAAGTATCTACAGCAAACTCAGTGATGAATCCTCCTATAATTTGATCGATCCAGTTATTAACAACATGCTATAGAAATTTCACCTGTAGAACAAACTGATATATGCAAAGTCCTAAAGCATAATACTTGTTCTACTTCTAAAAAACATTAACTGGAAGCATAATCGAATTCATGAGCAACATCAAGTAGAAACATGCACAACTGATCAAGAGAAATAATCACACATAGCACAAGATATATTCAGGGGAAAGAACTAGCATAAAACCCCAACCATGTATTATCAATCAAGCAGAAATCCTCTTCAAATCGTATCATCCCTTTCACACTTGATCTTTCAAGTTTGTCCTTCAGTGCTAGCTTCCTCTGATCACTACTATTTTGATATAAATCTTTCAATGTTTTCCACATTGCATGCAGAGTCTCCTTCCCATGGAGGATTGAGACAATGTGATCTCGCACTCCCTCCAAGAGAATTCTCCAAGCTCTAACCAAACACTTCCTCCATTCCACCTGCTCAGTCTTGTCAATAGGCTTAGGAATTTCTTGATCAATAAAATCCTTAAGGCCATTATCTTCCAAAGCTGCCTCCATGCAATCCTTCCAAGCTATATAGTTTGAGCTGCCATCAAGGGCATACTCAAGCCTCAAACCATAGAACGCCATCGATGAAATCGATGTGATAAGAACTTGAGATTTATATCCCGAATAATAAACTTCGAATTTCTCCTGCTAGTATACTATTCTTTCTTGATCACTTTTTCTCTGATACCATGTAGAAATTTCACCTGTAGAACAAACCGATATATGCAATGTCCTAAAGCATAATACTTGTTCTAATTCTACAAAACATTAAGTGGAAGCATAATCAAATTCATGAGCAACATCAAGTAGAAACATGCATAACCTATCAAGAGAAATAATCACATATAACACAAGATATATCCAGGGAAAAGCACCACAGAAACCCAACCATGTAACATATCAGTTGGAAATCCTCTTCAATACAAAGAATTAGCTCTCAAGATTGTTCTCAATGAACTATGAAGATTGAAGATATGTCGCTGAACCAACAAGCCCTGTATATAAAGGTTTACTATGGTCAACTACGCAATCTTGATGACATAGTCCTCAATCTACAAAATACTACTAGAACAAGTCAAGATCTGATTACATTGTCCCAATACTGATCTCGATGTGTCTCCTACGAAAACTGACATGCAATTTACTCCATGATTGAATTCGTTATCTAAATAATAATTGTACACTGCATTTGCAAGCCTTAACAAAGCTATATTTTATTATTTTAACAACTTGTTTAAAATAAATTAACTAGACATTGACTATTTAGAAACTAAGTACAAATGATTCTCTCATCTATAGAATCATACTTTTCCCTCAATCAGTGAGGATATGAACGGATAAATTCCTCAATTAGTGGGACACCAGTGCATCAACAAAGACTTCAAATTCAGATCTCCTTAACTAATTAACCAACTGATATTAATTATATTTACCACTGCTGTTAAGACCAAATTAATTTTACTCCATATTAGATAGACTAGGATTTCTATAATAGGAAGGGACCCGAATGCTATTTTAGAACTTTCTATTTTTAGCAGTTTCACCTCTCACCCAATGTGGCCAATGACCTCACTGACCAAACTACTATTTTTAGACATGCTATTTTTAGCACATTCTAAATTTAACATTTATTGTTGCACATTTTTCAACACGCGCACTATTATCCTCTGATGCTTCCAATCTACACACCAACTCTGGGGTCCACATAATAGGATTGTCGATCTTACACCTTCCTTGGCTATCTGCTAGCTTTGTGATCCACTCGTATAGCTTAGTAGGGAAAGATGCAAATAAAATTTCATGGATCTCTGTGTACAAGTAGTAGTCTAACCACTCTTCTTTCAATAGTCGCGGATTCATGTTCTCTTGCGCCACAAACTTGTGAATTCTTCTGTCCAACCAACCTTCGATTTCTTTCTTAGTTGGATTCCAATGATACGACATCAGACATCTTTATGCAGATCTTGGTCCCGGTAGCATAACCATTTGTTGGCTTGTTGGGGCCTCACCCAGGTTCAGAGTTAATTAGCCAAAAAAATCCCTTTACTACTGGCCCTTTCAGCAACATTCGACGGAGCGCAGACTGAGGTCTCACCCAAAGTAGTATGGCGGGTGCTGGAACAAGGTTTCTGCACCCTTGAGATGTATGAGGGGTTGATTTGGTCCAACTAAGAGTCCCTTTGAACAGGTTACTTTGCACACTTCCCTAGCCTTCACACCCTGATATATTCACCTTCGCGTAGCCCTAACTAGGGGTTGTGGGGCTTTCACGCTGCTAGAGCAACAATCTGCACTATTTCCCTAAGTCACACTCGATATCTTACTTATATTCTTATAACAGTTAGTTATCTTCGCGTAAACAGATGCCTTATATTATATTTACTTATTTAGCATGTTCATATGAGTTTGTGCAGTAAATATATAGTAAACTTGCAATTCATACCCAATAACATAAACCAAGAAAAGATACACAGAAATATGGTAAAAATTCTCTTTTATTAATTCTTCCCACGGTTACAGACTCGACCTGCCATGCACACTCAACTGCAGGGGTCCACGCACTTAGCTGCGAACTACTAGGCCTCTTCGTACTCATCTGCAGAGCCTTCTCCTACTCTATGAACCAAAGACACGACTTACACTTTGAATCAATGCTTCATCAATTCCCTAGATCCATTCATGCTTCCTTAGATTCGCCTTTTTCTACAATTAGAGCCTTGCTCTATTTATACAATCCCATGGTCCGTGGACCATGGGTAGATCTTTTAAACTGACATTACATTACAAAATCAAGGGCCGAAAACCTTATGACTCTATTATGACTTCATGCTCCGTGCCCATAATTCGCGAAGTCTTTACAATGGACTTAGTCAAAACTTGGGCTTTAACCCCCAAAACATGCCTTGGGGGGATTCCACGCCTAACAATGAGCCAACTAGGTGCTGACACTTGGCATCCTCTAGTCCATTGGTATCTAAGCGACATTGAATCATTTGTACGAGTTGAAGTGGAACAATGATGTGGTGCCATGTGGCCTACACATGGGCTACCACATGACACCCCATCAGAGGC
>APFE030682954.1:0-22943 GCA_000404065.3 Pinus taeda | reverse complement strand
TTTTTTTTGGACCCTATATTAGGTTGGGCGAACCTACCTATGGTTTTCGATCCATGGTTTTGGACGCGATGGTTTTCGGTCCATGGTATTGGATGCTTCAGCATGTATAAATATGCATTGTAACATTGAAAGGAATATAATGAAAAATCAAGCTGGTAGTCTTGGTTTTGAGATTTAGTGGGAAGTCTCTGTGTATATGTGTTTTACGTGTTACGCTCTCGCATTTTTATTTTTCCTGTGATTTAGAATTCATATGCAGGTAATTTCTTTACGGGGTTAAAACCTACAGCAACCCTTCTGGAGTTTCGATGTGTTATCCTTTGAAGGACTAAGGGGAAGCTAGTGAGAAATACAGAAGTGAAGGTGCGATATGACAAGATACAAAATCGAAGCTACAATGAAGTTTGTCATTGTATCTTGTATACCATAGACTGTTGTATTATTTAGATTTGGTTTAATATAACGAAGATTGGGTTGTACATTATTGTACAATATTTGTTAAAAATAATGTAGACTTGTGTACATGTGATTTACTATTTACTATTTTCCTTTGTGCAAAGTAGTTCTGGTTGAGATTCTTGGTTTGGTAGCATCAGTGATTCTAAGACTCTATCCTAGACCCAAGATCGTGGAAATTCAACATGGTATCATAGTGTGTTTGAGCTAATTTGAAAATAAGTAAATCAAAGTTGTGCATAGAAAAGTACAATGTGAGAGGGAGTTGGTCACATTGTAAGTGAAAGGCTCACTACAATGTCAAAGTTGCATGCAGGTCTTTAGTATGAGGACAGGTTGGGGGGGTTGTCCAACTATACTTCTTAGAAGGAAAGGATCAAGTTGGTCTTGCATGTCAACAAGATATGGGAGTTTGTCGGGAAAGATATCAAGAAGCCAACCAACCCTAAGGAGTTGGCAATATATGAATATTTGGATGCGAGGGAGAGATTGATCATCCTAGACGGTGTGAAGGATGCCTAATACCTCATTTGTCTGGGAAGAACAATGCACATGGGATGTGGATGACTCTTTAGAATTTGTTCCAGAATAAGAACAAGAACTAGGGATTGGTATTGGAGGATAAGTTGAAGTCCACCAAGATGATAAAGGGTGAAAGCGTGACCTCGTATCTAACGCGATTGTCTCAGGTCAAAGATGAACTTGCTGCCATTGGTGTGACTATCTCAGATGGAGATATGGTAAGGATTACCTTGGAAGGGTTCACTGAGGAATGTAAGCCCTTCATCAAAGGGATCATTTCCAGTGCGAAGCTTCAAGACTGGGATATGCTGTGGTATGATTTCATTCAGGACGAGTTACGAGACAAGGATCTTCATCCAAAGAAGAAGTCTTTTGATGATGACGTGGCACTTGCAGTGGAAATGAAGGGTAGGCAGAAGAATGACTTGAGTAAATTCAAGTGTTTCAACTGTAGCGAGATGGGTCATTATTCATTGATATGTCCGATGAAGAAGAAGGGAGATGATGAGAAGAGGAAAGGAAAGCAGGCCGTTGGTGTTGCCACTTTAGCTAAAATAGATGATCTCAGTAGGAGATTGGAAGAGGAGGAATTTGCTATGATTTCTCATTTCTCGTAGGTTACTATCAATGAGGATGGATGGTATGTTGACAGTGGTGTGACAAAGAATATGACAGGGTCACATGAGGTTTTTGAGACTTTATGAATGGGACTAAAATTTGCACATGGTGTTGGGTGACAAGATTCAGTTGGAGATTTGAGGATCAGGTGTTGTGCCATTCAAAATGGAGATAAGATGCGTGATGCAGGTCCATGATGTCCTCTTTGCACCAGGACCTAGATATTAACATGATTTAAACCTCGATGATTGAGAGGAATGGGTTTGAGGTCTTGTTTTAGGATGGGAAGGCAAGACTCAGGCCCAAAGGCTCTAAGTTTGATGGGATTGTACTCAGAGTTAGAGAGCATGGTCTCTACAGGTTGATGGGGAAGCCCATGGATCATGGAAACAAGCAGGAGGAGTAGGTGCAAGTGTAGGCTTCAAAGGAGTAGGTACAAGTTCTCTAGAACACGGTACATTTTCTAGAGAAGAAACTCTAGGTTCTAGAGACTCAGAGGGAGTCGTGCTCAAGAGGGAGCATGTAGGTTCAGAGGGAGACTTTGTAGCCCAAGAAGAGCACGTGGTGAGTGGGGAGAAAGGGTGATCCTACAACTACTAAAAAGGAATCATGGAGAGATTGGAAAAATATACAGGAGAAGAAGAAGAAGCAAGATGATTCTAGTGATAATGACACTTCGGAGAAGGGCGTAGTTCACTGTACAAGGATTGTTGCGATTGTGAGCGCCAAGAGTTGGGTAAGTGTTGCGAGCAATGATGATGATGATGAGATACTTCCTAGTCTTGGAAGTACCTCCCTCACTAAGGGGGAGTGTTGATTTGAGTAGCTTGGGAGGTACTCCAAGCCCTAGGGTTCAGGGTTTGGAGGGAAAAGAACCACAAGGGTCACTTGTGGGCTTGGAACCCAAGGTAAGGGTTTTTCACCCATCAGGATTTGGGACAAATCCATGAAGAATTTGAGCATGAGAAAATTTGAGGTGACAGAGCTTGGCGTGCCGATTGAAATGCTCCAAAGATCACTCAAATCAAAGCTCTAGAAACGAAGATATGCATTTTTGAAGGTGACAATTAATTATGGACAGTCAAGTCATGTAGGCTTGGTCCAAGGGACAGGTCTCTTCATCAATTCATGGAGCCCTTGTTTATGTGTATATATAAAAGGTGAAGTGGAGGTTATTTCTCATCCATAAAGTGAAACACATGACTTAGAGAAGGACTCATTGGAGAAGGATAATTCTATGCCCTAGCCACAATAAGAGAAGGAAGGAACAATGAGGGTATATGGGTTGTTTCAGGAGTCTGTTTTGAGGACATAATTACTGTTGGGAGGGTCGAGGCCCTGTTCTTGTAGGCCATAGCCAAGGTAGGGATAGCGAGATAGTTTGGAGGCTTGCTGGAGGGTGTATAGTCCTCCTAAGACGCTGCCGCAAGCCTAGCTGGGGTCGTGTAGGGTGCCACAACTGTCTTAGGGAGGCATGTCTATATATTGGGCTTGAAACTGCCCTAAAGGAGCAATGTGAAGGGAAACCTACTATTGGAGGAAAATGATAACAATAACAAGCAATATTGGGCTAGTTTGCTGGGTGGTTAGGGACTGTAGTCAGTGCCCTAACCAGTCCCAGAATTGCAGGATTACAGCAAGTCGGAACAACAACGTTTGGTATGTGTTGGGTCACAATTTGTTGACTGGATTTGGATCAGCATTGCAGCCTGTAGAAGTCGTGTATTGGAGTTAACCTAGGTGTCAGAAAGACTTCAATTGGGAGCAGATTCCGTAGTGAAGTATTGGGCATCATTGGTCTGGTGGAGGGCAGCGTGTTGATAGCCCAAAGTAGCCCTGGATGAGCTATCTTGAACTGACGAAGAGGAGCTGAAGGTTGGGTGAAGTTTGGTGCCAAAGTGTAGCACCTTGATGGACTAAGGTGACTACTAACTTGGAAATTTGGAGTTGAGGAATTAAGCCTACCCAGAGAGTAGATTGGATTGGCCTGTGTACATGTAGCAAAAGTGACTTGTAGCAATGTTAGGTGGAAGCCCTCCTAGAGTCTCGATGTGTTGTCCTTTGAAGGACTAAGGGTAGCTAGTGAGTAGTACGAAAGTGAAGGACCAACATGACACGATACGACATCAAAGTTGCAACGAAGTTTTCCATTGTATATTGTATACCATAGACTATTGCGTTATTCAGATTTGGTTTAATATAACGAAGATTGGGTTGTACATTATTGTACAATATTTGTTAAAATTTTTGTATACTTGTGTACATGTGATTTATTGCTTTATATTTTTTGCTGTGAAAAGTAACTCTGGTTGAGATTCTTGGTTTGGTAGTGTAAGTGATTTTAAGACTCTAACCTAGATCGAAGATCATAGAAATTCAACATTATGAGCATGGATTTGAGTGAGGGTGGCTTGAGACCAAGTGAGCTTTTGGAGCCGACCTCCTTGCTACTATTTCTGAGTTCTACTCCTATGCTAAGCATGTAGAGCCTAGTCCGGGGTTTGATAAGCAGTTGAAAGTAGTGAAGGCTCATTGAGGTAGGGGAATTTGCAAAAGACATTTCCTATTGTTAACAAAAGGCAACCGCTATCTCTCTTAGTCAATTCTTATTCAATTGTGCAAGTTTTGTTTTCTTTAGCATTTCTCCTTTTTCTTGTCATTCTACTTGGTAATGTGAGTCCTAGTATGGTCAGTCTATCAATTATTATTGGTTTTCTAGAGTTTAGGGTTACTACAGTAGAAACTGGTTGCTGCTATGGTAATACTTAGTTAGTGAGTCTAGTGCTTTTGTTTAGTGGGTGGTTCTTGAAAGTTATGTTTGGCTTGTTCTTATTGGGGTCTTGTTGAGTTCCAAAACTACCTCTTTCCTAAGAAACCTCTTCATCCTTCTTCCTTTGCTCTTCTATGAAAATGCATCCTAGATCATCAAAAGCCATTGCATATTGTCTCAAGGAGTATGTTTCAAGTGATTTTCAAGCTATATTATTATGTTTGTTATTTGGATAGGTTTTTGTTTTTTAGCTACGGAACGCAGCCACATTCCGTAGCTAACCGGTTGTTCCGCAACCATCTCCATACTTTTGTAGGTTATAGGTGTCGAGAGAAGAGACGAACCATATGGGTAGTGTTAGTGCCTTGATCTACCTCAGGCTGAAGGAAGGCAGGTCTAGGGTAACATCAAACCACACTTAACTTGGTAGCTAGCCCTACCAGGTCGGGAGAGGGCTCTCTCCTTGTTAATCTCAATTAGGATATTGGAAAATAGGTATAGTAGCTCAGGGTGTCAGGTTGATTGATTTTTGTTTTGGGTCAAAACAGGAAGAGAAAGGATGATTTGGATTATGGCATCAATGTCAGTTTTTGCCGGAAAAACGGGGGAAAATTAAGTGCCATGTTCAGCCAAGTGAAGATTGTAAATGTGAGAAGTATAAGGGATAAATCCTGCTGCCCTATAGGCATAAAAAAAGGATGGATTTGCATCAACAACTTTAGATGAAAGAGAATAACGAGGTTGCTCAACAGAGCATCTAACAATGGATCAATTCTGCTAAAACTACCATTACAACTAACAACAAAATCATCATGAAAGGAGCATCATTATGGATGAATTCCTAACATATCACTTAGATAATCATGAAACAAAGGAGAAAAATATAATGTGTAAATGAATTACATGAGAAAAAACACACTGAACATTTAAGCACCGTGATGAATCCTAGGCCTAGAGGGAAAAAACTGCTTTATTATGATATTCAATAAAACTTTACACAGTCCAAATGCTTCTTTGCTGCCAAAACCCAACCTCTACATGATGAAATTCATAAAATATATACATTTTCTCACCCTTTTACTAAGGGAATTGAGCTCAACCATTTTCTTCAAAATAGAATTAGTTACATTAAACTTGGACCAAATTTCTGAAAATAGGTGTTGAAGATGAACTCGTATCTCCTAAACCATAGCACATGTTACAAAAATGAAAGAGGTTTTTGTAGATAAGGTCATGTTGAAGAACCGACTCTCTCAAATTTTGGAAATTAGTTTCCAGTTGCTCATAATCTGTGCCACAAAATCATCTCTAAAACAGAAAATCATTAAAAATTTAAATCTGTGAAAATTAGCTGTAAAGATCTAGTCACATATCCCAATTCATGAAACCTGTGAACAAATTGAAAGAGGTTTTTGTTATATGGCTCGTGGCTAACAAAAAAATCCTTCGGCTTTGTGAAATTACTTTCCATTTGTTGTAAAATGGCACCGCACTTAAATGACTAAAACGGTAAAATAAATGAAAAATTTGATTCGTTTTAATGCAGGCTCCAAATATCACTGCATATCTCCCACATAGTAGTACCTGTGCATAAACTGAAGGAGGTTTTTGTTATTTGGTATGTGGTGGACAAAAACCTCTTTCACTTTTGTAAAATTCCAGTCCAATCTAGTTTTGTAGTAAACTTGTCCCCGTGTGCAGCAACTGACCTCAAGACATGCATAACCAAGAATCAATCATTCATTTCGATCATATCTTATGATCCATAAACCAGTTACAGGAGTGTGATATACCATTGGAAATATTTTTCTGAGCTTCTTCTAATGGACACATTTGTGACATGTTTTGTGCTGAATATCATGTGCAAAAAATCTAACCAAACCAAACCTATTAAGAGCTCATGTTGATCCCTGGTGACAAGTTGAGAAGACTGGCACTAACAGGTAGCTGGGAAAATGTCAGAACATGGATGGTGTCCTATCCATTTGATCAAAACCGATGAGAAAGACTCCGGTCAAAGGGGAGTCAATGGAAGAAACCTACAGCAAGTAGAACTCTATTTTTGCACGTTTCTTAGTAAATGAATCCGAGGCAATCTCCTGAAGCCAAGGATGTCGTTTGCCACCAGCATATCCAATATCCAACAAACACTATTCAGAGATTTAATTGTCAAGCCAACCGAAGACTAAAATTTTGAATACACTACCTGTCTACGTGTTTGTTGTAGATAATTCCTCTCTGCAAACAATTGTGTATTTTTTTCCTATAAATATCAACGTTCAGAACGCAGAAGATGTTAATGTTTTACCGATGTAAACAGTGCAATTTCCGCTTGCAGCTTGAAGACTTCAGTACTCTGTTTTTAATATAAAAACTCTATTTTTTTATGGATACCTGAAGCGTGTGAAGTGTTGATTCTACGTTGCTAGTCCTAGACCTTGCAGAGGGCCCCTGCGTGGTCAAGGGTATATTTCATTTCTGTACAATTTCATTTGTTGTCTTTCTTTGTTCAGTTGTATATTTGTTGTGTTTTTATCATGTTCATAATTATTTCTTAACTCTGTGTTTATTGCAACTTGTGTCATTTGTTTCCACTAACTCAAGATAGTTGCATTCTAGTGTAGAGTAGTTCTTTAGCTTCCATTATTTTCCAACTTCTTAACTGTAGTTTTTAAATTGATGTCAGTAGCATAATTGGATTTATTTCCTCTGTTGTTCCTTAGTTCTTAGTTTTAAATTTAAGTTGTTTAATGCCTTTTGCTGATTAGAATAGTCACTCATGACATAAATGAATATTTCCAAAGCCTTTCGTTGATGGTTAATCCTCAGGCTAAATGGTGAAATGTTGAGTTTATGAATGAGACTTCTTGCTGTTCATTAGTTTTTGAGTCAAGATGTTTAATGCCTTTTTCTTATTAGTGTAGTCATTATGATATAAACAAATGTTTCCAAAGCCTTTCATTGATGGTTAATCCTCAAACTAAATGGTGAAATGTTGTGCTTATGAATGAGATTTCTTGTTGTTCATTAGTTTTTTAGTCAAGATGTTTAATGCTTTTTTCTTATTAGTGTAGTCACTCACGATATAAACAAATGTTTCCAAAGCCTTTTGTTGATGGTTAATCCTCAAACTAAATGGTGAAATGTTGTGTTTATGAATGAGATTTCTTGCTGTTCATTAGTTCTTGGGTTAAGTAGTCCAATGCCATTTTCTTATCAATTTAGCAACTCATGATTTAAATGGACATTTCAAAAAGCCCTTCGTTAATGGTTGAACCTAAGACTAAGTGGTGAAATGTTTTATTTATGACTGAGTTTTTCCTTGCATTCTCATGTTTACTTCTTTTAGAATGATGAAGAATGAAATCTCTCCAAATATTGCTATCATAAGGAGCTAATTATCCCTAAATTATATAGCAGATTGATAGCAATACTTCATTTAGTTTTGATTTCACAAATAGAATAGTTGCAGTTTCATTTTTGTTTCTTTCCCTTAGTTTAATTGCAGTAGTTCACTAAACTTTAATTTTGCAAGTAGACTAGACAACAGAAGTAGTTTTGTTTCCAGTATTTCGTAGATAGCTGCAATTCCATTTTCTCATTTAAGTTTTGATTTTGTAATTAAGTAGGCAGTAGTTTTAAGAGTCCTTTCAACTCATGTTTTGGAAACCATTACAATAGCAAGAAGAGAAGCTCTGTTTTTCAATTTCTTGTTTTGAAAACCTCACTTCCAAATTTGGCCTAAAAGCCCTTTTAGACTTTCACTTCATTTTTTTAGGTTCTTAGTAGCAGTAGATTAAGTTTTCAATTACATTGCAGAACTTTAGGAATCAAAAGAACAAAACCCCAAAACAAACATAAACTTGAAAATAATGAGGTAAGGAAGGGTTATCTAGCACATATAGTGCACTACACTTCATTAGTTTACGACACCCGGATTGATAATTTATGTAGCAATTTAGGACACTAGATTAACTAAATAGGTCTAAAGCTCTCATTTTTTGTTTTAAAAAAGAGGGAATTATTGTGGCATGTAATTGTTTTGGGTCTATCCTTAACCTTGTCTTAACACTCACAAAATGGTATTGCTTCAAGGGTGGAGGAGATTACTACCCTTATGAGCCAAGAAAGTGTGGTTTGCCCCTTGGCCTTAGTTACTTTCAAACATCTAGAATCACTAAATATTCCATTGTTAGTCAGTGTGTTGTTAGTGTTTATGTACCAAGTTTGTGCACTCCCCAAATCCTTGGTTGTGGGCATACATGTGGGAATTTGAAGAAAGGGCCTCTCCTCCGCGCCATGCCTCCCATGTAACTAATGCGTGGTAAGAGCTTTGGAGGTGACAACAACTCCCTGGGCCAATGAAGGGCCTATATATTTGCCCAAGACTCCACGTTGTTCTTGTTAGCTCTGCTACATACCTTTGATTTCTAAAGGTCGGAAGTGAGCTTGGTCCTTGGTCATGCTCAAAGGAGGCTCACAACGGTCATTTTCTCCTTCCCTTGCACTGCTCAATTTCCCTTCATCAGTCCTAAAAACAACTATTTCCTTTCTTCGGTCCAAGTTTAATCGCTATTGCAAATCACATCCATGTGTGTTTAAAGGTTGTGCCCCTCGACTTCCGCCAATGCGATATTGCAATGCGATCTAATCGCAATCGCACAACGCCATACGTAAAGGCCCAAAACTACCAAAAAATCCAGTCTGATGACTCTCGTCGCGCTCGATAAAGCAACTTGCCTGATCACTCCTCCGCCGTCCGATCAGTTCCATCAAGATCTAACGGCCTTCGCTCATTTCGCGCCCACAAAGTGATGGCACGTTAGTGCGTGATGGAGAGTGGTTTTTCTCTCTCCTCCATCGCTACGTGTCACGCACTAAATGGAAGTGCACGCCATCACCCTTTTACCACCTAATGCACAAAGGCAGTGCAATCGAGACCGCTTACCGCTTAATCCTCTACTCCCGCCTGATAAACGCCTTGCACCTTCAACACTCGATGACCATTGGATCTGCCCACTGGAGATCCAACGGCCTGCGTTCACTCTGCTTCCATATCTCCCCATACTCTTTGCAAGCAATCCCCATCGTCTATCCTCATAATCTGACGGCCGACTTTCTCCCTCATCCAGCTCGTCCATCTGCCACGCAGTCCACATCCCTTGACCGTTCTGTGCACCTGAAGGACGAAAGTGATCGGATCACCAGTACCAGTTTCAATTGCTCCTCAACAATCGCATTTAACAAGTAGTATGTCCGAGAAGGAAAAGGATAGAGCTCGAGCAGCTAACCGCATTTAATAGTTATGGGATTTCATCTTATACGACACTTCAGCCACCCGAGAGGACAACAGAGCACAGGAAAAGATCAAATTCATTCACTGAAGCAAGCAAATGCACTAGAGACTCCATCAGGTAGTTAAAGCGGTTGGTGGTCAATTATGACCCCTCCATAATTAGAATGGCTGAGTGCCTCTGTATTAAAACTCTATATACACCTAGAAATAAGATGTATCAGGGTTGATGGTTGTTGTTTTGATGTAAGGTTCAAATTCTGGACACTGTAACTACTTTGATACTTGCAGCATCTCGTCTTCATTTTCAGCTAATACAAGCTTCTTTTGCTATTAATTTCTCACTTTCCATTCTTCTTCTATTCCAAGATGTGCTTGGCATGCTACATTCCTGAACTCTCGATGTTTAACATTAGAGTAGCTGTCATCCTACCTCTGTGTTAAATCTTGTATGTATCAACGAATGAGTTATTCAGGTTTCTTTTCCACTAGTGCCAGAGAGCTGTCATCCTGTCTGTACATTAGGGAATTAGATTTGCAGGCTTCTTGACTGGTTGTAGCTGGCCATCGCAGGGTCCTATGCATCTGCTGGTGTGGTCAGTATTCTCCATATTCAACGAATCCTTAAACTATGAGTAATTGATGTTCTAAAGCCTTGTAGTTTGCAGGTGTTCACACATGTCTGGAGTCAAGCAAAGTAGAAGTGGTTATTTGGCTTGAATAAGCATCATTCCTTCCATTCATCCATTTACAACAATAAGTTGAATTTGTAATGTTCCCGAGCATCTCTGAGCTACAACCTAGGAGAGTTTCTTGGGGTGATAACAGTTCCTCTTAAGACTCAGCGAGAAATTCAGAATATGAAAAACATGGTGGGTGCTGAGAGGTAATCTTATTCTAATTTCGATATATTAGAAGAGGTATCATGTTGGGTTCCTGACTCTGTTCATACCGACAGAGGGATAAATACCTCAATTCAATTGTATTAGATTGGAAAATGAAGACCTTGCTTGGTATAGTATTAAAGGATAAGAAGTGAAAAGATATAACATGTTCGTTTCACTGGAGGATATCAAAATAACATTTAGAAATCAATATTTCTTCATGGATGGTCTTAATGCAAGGCAGACCCATGTAGAATTGCATCTTGTGATTCTAATACTCTTGCTCCTCCCAATTTGAGTACGAAGGACCCAACTCCTATTTCTTCATCGAATGCTTAATGGCCTACAAGTGTGCTAGAAGGAGGGTGTTACAATTTTGGTTGCATAAGGACATGCAACCGTTTCACAGTGGGGGTATGTTGAGTTCCAAAGTTGCCTCTTTCTTAAGCAACTTATTCATCCTTCTTTCTTTGCTCTTCCATGAAAATGCATCCTAAATCATCAAAAGCCATTGCATATTGTCTCAACGAGTATATTTCAAGTGATTTTCAAGTTATATTGTTATGTTTGTTATTTGGATAGGTTTATGTTTTTCAGCTATGGAACGCAGCCACATTCTGCAACTGACCAGCTGTTCCGTAGCCATCTCCTTGTAGGTTATAGGTGTTGAGAGAAGAAACGAACCATATGGGTAGCTGGGAAAATGTCAGAACATGGATGGTGTCCTATCCATTTGATCAAAACTGATGAGAAAGACCCCGGTCAAAGGGGAGTCAACGAAAGAAACCTACAGCAAGTAGAACTCTGTTTTTGCATGTTTCTTAGTAAATGAATCCGAGGCAGTCTCCTGAAGCCAAGGATGTTGTTTTCCACTTGCATAACCAGTATCCAACAACCACTATTCAGATATTTACTTTTCAAGCCAACCAAAGACTAAAATTCCGGATACACTACCTGTCTACGTGTTTGCTGTAGATAATTCCCCTCTTCAAACAGTTGTGTGTTTTTTCCTATAAATATCAACGTTCAGAACGTAGAAGATGTTAATGTTTTATCGATGTAAACAACACAATTTCTGCTTGTAGCTTGAAGACTTCAGTACTCTATTTTTAATATAAAAACTTTGTTTTTTTTATGGATACCTGAAGCGTGTGAAGTGTTGATTCTGCATTGCTAGTCCTAGACCTTGCAGAGGGCCCTTGTGTGGTCAAAGGTATATTTCATTTATGTACATTTTCATTTGTTGTCCTTCTTCGTTCAATTGTATATTTACTATGTTTTTATCATGTTCATAATTGTTTCTTAACACTGTGTTTATTGCAACTTGTGTCATTTGTTTCCACTAACTCAAGATAGTTGCATTCCAGCGTAGAGTAGTTCTTTAGCTTCCATTATTTTCTAGCTTCTTAAATGTAGTTTTTAAATTGATGTCAGTAGCATAATTGGATTTATTTCCTCTGCCGTTCCTTAGTTCTTAGTTTTAAATTTAAGTTGTTTAATGCCTTTTATGATTAGAATAGTCACTCATGACATAAATGAATATTTCCAAAGCCTTTCGTTGATCGTTAATCCTCAAACTAAATGGTGAAATGTTAAGTTTATGAATGAGACTTCTTCCTGTTCATTAGTTTTTGAGTCAAGATGTTTAATGCCTTTTTCTTATTAGTGTAGTCACTCATGATATAAATAAATGTTTCCAAAGCCTTTCGTTGATGGTTAATCCTCAAACGAAATGGTGAAATGTTGTGTTTAAGAATGAGATTTCTTGCTATTCATTAGTTTTTGAGTCAAGATGTTTAATACCTTTTTATTATTAGTGTAGTCACTCATGATATAAACAAATGTTTCCAAAGCCTTTCGTTGATGGTTAATCCTCAAACTAAATGGTGAAATGTTGTGTTTCTAAATGAGATTTCTTGTTGTTCATTAGTTCTTGGGTTAAGTAGTCCAATGCTATTTTCTTATCAATTTAGCAACTCATGATTTAAATGGACATTTCAAAAAGCCCTTCGTTAATGGTTGAACCTAAGACTAAGTGGTGAAATGTTTTATTTATGACTGAGTTTTTCCTTGCATTCTCATGTTTACTTCTTTTAGAATGATGAAGAATGAAATCTCTCAAATATTTCTATCATAAGTAGTTAATTCTCCCTAAATTCTATAGCAGAGTGATAGCAATACTTCATTTAGTTTTGCTTTCACAAATAGAATAGTTGTAGTTTCATTTTTGATTTCTTTCCCTTAGTTTAATTGTAGTAGTTCACTAAACTTTAATTTTGCAAGTAGACTAGACAATAGAAGTAGTTTTGTTTCTAGTATTTCATAGATAGCTACAATTCCATTTTCTCGTTTAAGTTTTGATTTTGTAATTAAGTAGACAACAGTTTTAACAATCCTTTCAACTCATGTTTTGGAAACCATTACAATAGCAAGAAGAGAAGCTCTGTTTTTCACTTTCTTGTTTTGAAAACCTCACTTCCAAATTTGGCCTAAAAGCACTTTTAGACTTTCACTTCATTTTTTTAGGTTCTTAGTAGTAGTAGATTAAGTTTTCAATTACATTGCAGAACTTTAGGAATCAAAAGAACAAAACCCCAAAACAAACATAAACTTGAAAATAATGAGGTAAGGAAGCGTTATCTAACACATGTAGTGCACTACACTTCATTAGTTTACGACACCCAGATTGATAATTAATGTAGCAATTTAGGACACTAAATTGACTAAAAAATTTTGTGCTGTTGCCGGGGAAGTGTAACTAGGTCGCCTTACTTCTTACATTCATAAAAAAAAATAAAAAACAACAAAACAAAACAATGCCATGCATAGAGAAAGAGATTCTAGGGGCAGATTTATAGCTAGGGGCAGAAGTTCAATTTCCAAATCTCCACCTACTCCACCAAGGGTTAGAAAGGACACATCTCCATCCCAAACTCATATTCCCAGCCTTAGGATTCCTGGAATTCAAGGGGTAGCATCTCAGTTGGAAGATTCTCCCACTTCATCTACTAAACCAGACTGAGGAGAGGAACCATTTTTCACCTCTATAGGGGAGCCTATTGTAGTCGAAGAAGTAGGAATACCTAGTGAGGAAGAAGAAGCAGAAACTCTCTCTCATCAGCCATTAATAGAAGAACCAGAAGATTCTAAGGAAACTATCATGGCAAAATAAGAAAAAGATGGGAAATTTTCACTATTTGGACGAGGGGGTAGAGGGAGAGGTAGAGGTAACAATGGAGGAGGTAGATGAACTAGGGAAGGAGATAACACATTTGGATTCCCTATAGTAGATGAGGAAACACATACAACACTGAAAAACATTTCACCATCTGTCCTGCCAAACTTTTATGGGTTGAGAAGTGAGGATCCTGAAACATTTTTGTTTGAGTTTGAAGTATTATGCAGAACCTATGACTATCTAGAAGACTCTCAAAAACTCAAATTGTTCCCTTCAACACTTAAAGGGGCTGCTTTGAAATGATTTATGGGGTTAGTCACTCAATCCATTAGAACTTGGAATGATATGAGACAGACATCTTTGGATAGATACTTGGATTACTGTATGCCTACCAATCATAAGGATGAAGTGTTCAAAATGATACAAAAGGAAGATGAAAACTTAGAGGATTTGCTTGAGAGGTTTAACTATAATTTGAAAAGATAAAAAATGAACTATTTAGATGAAGAAACCTTGAAAGCTCTTTTGTTGAAGGCCATTAGAGATGAATGGATAGATATCCTTAACATGATGGGGAAGGGAGACATCTATCAACTTCCATTGAGTGACAAAGCAGAACTATGTGTTCATCTCTCCAGAGGTAAATCTAAAACTGGGAAAGGACCAAGAGATCCTTCTCTTATTAGAGCAAACAAATCTATAACTGGATCTGTAAGTAGGGCAGAAATTGGCAATATGCTTGATGAGTTCAAAACTGATATTTTAGGGAGCCTTAATGAGTAGCTAGACACCCTCAAAATCCAAAACAAGTAGAAAACAAAAGCTGATGCTTTAGCCATCTTTTGTCCAAAATGCAACATGCTCTAAGGGAATGCCCTCTAGATGCAAAAATTGTAGAAAATTGTATGATTTGTTTAGAAAGTCATGAGACCAAGGGTTGTCCTTCAATCCCAGGTCTTAAGGTTGTCTTTCAAGAGGAAGTAGTCCCAAATTCCGTAGAACCTCTTTGTTTTGTTGCAAAAAGACCTTGTCAAGGGTCACAAAATCAAGGATTTAACAATCCAATGAATTTTCAACCCCCACCAAATTGGAATTCTTGGCATCAACCTTGGCCTCAACCTCAAAATCAGTATCAATCTCAACCATGGGCACAAGGAGCAAAAAATCCTTATGGGAGATTTGCTCAATATTATCAATATCCTCCACCTTATCAGAGCTATCCTCCCCCACAAAATCAACAACAAAATCAACAATCACAACTTCCAAATCAAAGCCCTCACCTTTTAGTGCCGTTTCCACAACAACCTCCACAACAAGGTAAAAATCCTCAACTCTTACTTCCATTTCAACAAAAACCAAATCAACTACCAGACCAACCATTGCTAAACCCCAATAATAAAAACCCTCAGAATGCTTATATGGTAGAAGGACAACAATTTCCTACTTACATGATTGTTCCTCTAGATCTTAATGATGTTCAACTTAGATCTGGTAGGATTTTGTTGGAAATAATACTGGGGGGGGGGGGGGGGGTGGGGGTGAATCAGTATTAGCAAATCAATAATATTTTCTTTTCTATACTTAGATTCATATACGCTACTTCAATTAAGGCAACGCTCGTGTATACGCAACTATGGTTAATGTAACTAGTGTATATCTAGCAATCTTATGATTCAGTTAGTTGATCTTTAATGAGTGCGTGAGAACATTAGTAACCATATAAACATTAAACATGCGTAGTAAAATAGAACAGATCATCAGACATAAGAAGCACACATGAACACCATGATATAAGGTGGAAACCCAATGTGGGTGAAGACCACATGCTACAATTCATCTCTATCTTCTTTTAATAAGAAACATCTCCTTACAATATTTCTGTACTGGTGTAGTCTTATACCAGTACGCATGATTCTACCTGTAGAAGGCTACTACCTTCTCTCGTTCTCCAGCTTCTCCTGGAAGGGAGCTACAACCCCCTTAGCTCTAGCTGATGTACTAGTACGTAGGTGCTGACCTACAGAAGGCTACAACCCCCTTAGCTCTAGCTGATGTACTAGTACGTAGGTGCTGACCTACAGAAGGCTACAACCTTCTTTCTTCCTCCAGGTACCACGTTTCATAAATTTTTAGATTGGATAGTCCTGGAACACAACATCATAATCTGAAGGCCACGTTTCATCCAATTTTCATACTGGACTCATTAACAACATTAAAGCTCAAAATCAATCACCACTGCAATAAATCCATCAACTATATCTGCATCAACCAATCATTGAGACTCAATCTGAATCAACCAAACTTAATCAATCACTGACAACCTCTAAACCTTTGACACAACTGAATCAATCATTCATTCATACTTTAATCAATCAACTGCAATAGATAGATCAATACACAGTTTTGAGTTACATTATCATTTAGAGTCAGTTGTCATCTTAAAACCATGCTTCAGATTGTATACACTATTTGGCAGAAGTCAACCTGCGTGTATACGCAGCTTCCATGTAGCAAACCAGTGTGTAGATCTGCATACACTTTGCTACACTTCTAGACTTCAGAAATAATCATACATAGAGGATAGAACACATGTTAGTGGCCAGATCTAGCCCATTCATTATCAAATCACACAATGATAAGTCATTATGGTCCTCATCCATCATTAGATTTCATCTATTAATACTGAAGCTAATCATAATCAACCAATATGAATATGCAGAATACTGTCACCAGAAAAACAGTCACCAGAACACACTGTAGAACCCTAAATATTGCAACATCAAACATAACCCTTATAGATCATACTTCGGAAGATATACACTACCTCCATAAGCCAAACCAGTGTGTATATGCCCTTTTACTAAGGGAAACTAGCGTACAAACTGCAACTTCTATCCTGTGAGGTATACGCTACTTCTGTATGCTGAATCGGCGTGTATACGCTGTTTTGCCAAAGTCAACCTGCGTATAGATCTGGAAAATCTAACTTAAAGTATCTCAACTATTTCTAACTTCATTCAGACCTAGACCATCACATTTACATAATAATAACATGCGTCAGTATTCATATCTAGAATGTTAAATATCAAACTACATAATGATAATACATATAAGTCTTCATGACCCCAATCCATCAACGTTCATCAGCCATATAGGTTCCTCCTTAGTTCAGATCAAGAAAAGTATCACAAACCCATAGCCAACATACTAGATCTCACACTTCATCAGATATTTATCACTTGCACCCTTACTCCTTGGCCTAATGATCTTCTTCTCCTTATATAGGTTTAGGCCTCTCTCAATACCATGGACCAAAACCACATAGGACCAATACCTGGGGTCAATAACTCGGACCAAATACCAAAATACCATGGACCAAATACCACAGACCAAAACTTAGTTTTCCAACATGTACACGCTTTTCCTTGCATGAAAGTGCGTGTATACGCATATGCGCCTTTTGGTCGGTGAATGCCCATGTATACACGGCTTGGTATATAGTGAACCTGTGTATACCTTTCTTTCTTCATTCTTGCTATTTACCTGCTATATTGTGATCTTTCATCTGAGAGAGTTGCCTTCTGAACTGATTCCTTGAAGCTTCCCATGTACAAGTGAGTTGTTCTGCTACAAGTCTGTTGCCATCAAGTACAACACATGCATCATAATGCCAACAATCTCCCCCCTTGGACTTGATGGCAACAACAACACCAAGTCACTCTCCCCCTTTGACATCAAGGGCAAAGGGCAGACCAATATCTTCTCCCCCTAAGAGCAGAAGACTTTCATATCAGAATAGCTGAAAATTAATCATGCTCCCCCTAGGCACATTTCGAATTCTTTGATTGAACTCCCCCTTTGTTCATGTTGAGTTGTACTGTATCATACATACTCCCCCTGAGCACATGCAAAGTCTGCAAATATTTTCAAGAAAATAACATGACTCTATAACTCAACTATGTGAGTTTGACCTTCCTATCACCAATGACTCATACATACATTCATTCTCCCAACCAAGTGGGGATAAACTTGACTCATCCACCCAACCAAGTGGGGATATACCAGATACCAATTGTTTATACATGACTGAAATATTACATCATCCTTCCCATGCATAGTGGGGGTACAAATTACATCATATGACCAAAAGGGATTCATCAAACGACTACAATAGTCAAAGACAAACTATTACATCATGGGTCTTGATATGACCTTTACATAGAATGATATACATGACATTTATAACAGAGACCAAATATCTAAACAAGACCATGATAGTCATCAACAACTATCATACACAATGTATGATCTGCTCCATAAGCATCTGTCCATGTCAGTGTAGATATCATCAACCTGTGACAAAGCATGTCTGTATCAACTCATCCTCTTGATCTCATCAATATCAACTTGCTTCATTTCCTTCCATGAAGCATCTCCAATCAGTAACAAAACCATTCACACCATATCATATGAGAAAACACCATATGATCTTTCACATCATCATTCAGAACTGCATGATCTTTCCACAATCAACCATGTATCATCACTAGGGAACATCCCACATCTGATAAGCATCAACCATGATAATGTTTGAGTATCAACCTATCATCATAAGGCAAGAACTCATCATCATGATGTGACTAAGTAAACCATGTCTTCGAATATCCATGTCTTCAAATAGCTATGTCTACATGTGACCTGTAATAACTCCATTATCTTGTCCAACCAACAATGCAACTTTGAGTAATCATCCATGTATCCAACATACTGTATATAGCACTATGTATCTCGCAAACCTTGAGATCAAGATCTTCTGTCAAGACTTCTCGATATTATCAACAACAACAATCCTCACCCATGCTAGAGCCAAGAACTATAGGAATCCTGCATCATAACTGTATTATATGATTTTTATGCATATGACGAAAAAAACATATGAGTGACTCATCATCAAGTAATGAAGTTGTGTATTCAAGCTTATTACTTCTCCTTATCCTTAGCAGGATCACCATGTAAGCAACCTATATGCATCATCAGAGAATCATCCACAAATATGATCTGAACACCGACTATGTAACCCTAAGAATCATATGAGATTTTGTCATGGGCAACTCATAGCCATATCATAGCAAGATGTATCATTTACCTATATAAGCATCATCATCATTGATTAGGTACTAAATAATTATAAACATAATGCCAACAATGCTTTATTAGAAGCATAGCATGTCCTCCCCCTGGACCTGTTCCATCTATTCACTGTCAGATCTAATCATGCATAGATCAGCAAGAAGTATCAAGGCATCATCATCAATCAGATATACTTCAAAAACAACATCTTATGAGTATCAATATATTTCCAAACATTATCAACAAATTGTAACCGTCATCAAACAAAGCGAATAGTTGACTGAACCATATCAAACCCTTTTTCCTGAGTTTGTCCTACTGCTTTTCCTCAAACTAACATATACGCGACTATGCAGTGTCTAACTCACGTATATACGCGAATTCATGAAACTTGCGTATGAAATTTAGAACACTGAAGTTTCACACTTTCAGCTCCCTCTGAGTCTGTCATGTCTATACATTGTGCTGTGCCACATCTTTCTGACTGTACTTCCTTCTTCTTCCATATCTTCAAGTGTGATGATGTTTTCTCCTTTTGGTATGGTGCCCATATTTTGTTCCTGCATTCCTTTTCTATATGTCAAAACTTGTTACATGCATAACATCTCATATTTTTCATATTCCTTCTATAGTAGTCAATGGCTTTGTGACCAAACATATTGCAAGCAAAACAATATCCCTTAAAGTACCTGGAACGTGATGATCTTTCTGTGTGATGGTCTTGAACCATTCTTCTTCTGCATCTGGTTGCAATATGTCCAAAATTATGACATACATAACATTCAACATTATGCATTTGAGGAAATAACCGACTATCACTTCCATAGTTAGGAGTAAAATATTTTCTTTGAAGAACTTCTTTCCTTGGTTGTTGATGGGATTGACCTCTCATCTCCTTGTTGAGCATTTCAGATTTTTCATTAGAGTTCCTTGTCTTACTTTGTGAACTAGATTCACCTTCAACAGATTCATGAAAACCAAGACTAGTTTTGATAGTAGGAGACCTTTGACTACTAAGAATATCATCCAAGATCTTATTACTATCTTGAAATCGTAAGAGCTTATCCTTTTCTTCTAATTTATCTTTTAGAATATTTACCTCAACCTGATGTTTCTCTTCCTTTTCAAGATACTGCTTCTTCATGATTCCTTCTTCCAACTGATGTCTTAATTCAAGAAATTTGTTTTCTTGTTTTTCAAGAGCTTGGAGTAGTTATTTATTCTGCTTATTTAATTCTTCAAGATCTTCTTTTAGCGAGAGGATCTTAGCTTCAAGACTTTCATAGTAACTGGATCTATCTCAAAGTTTCTTGATTGTTGTGCTCCTTTCATTTACTTCACTTCTTAATGATATTACTTCATCCTGTAGCTTTTGACATTGATCTTCCTTTTCCTTGAATTGCTTCCTTACCCTATTTCCTTCCTCTAGTTGAGCTTTTAGTTTGGTAGCTTCTTCTTTGAAGGCACATTCCCTTTTGTCCAATAAATCTTGTTGATCTCTAATTTTGTCTGTAAGCCTTTTAAATTCTACCTCTATTTGATATCTTTCTTCTGATAGTTCTTTTGCTTCTTCATTCTACGGTGATTCTGAATCTAAAGAGTTACTTCCACATATTCCCCAATCGATTCTCCCACTGTCATAGTTCCTTTGAGATGTCTTCTTCTTTTGAGGCACTTTCTTCTTTATCTTCTTTCCCATTGTTCTATGGATCTCCTTCAAGCGATCAAGCTTCTACCAAAGGACCTGCTCTGATACCAATTGTTGGAAATAATACTGAGAGGGAGGGGAGGGGGTGAATCAGTATTAGCAAATCAATAATCTTTTCTTTTCTATACTTAGATTCATATACGCTACTTCAGTTAAGGCAACCCGCATGTATACGCAACTGTGGTTAATGCAACTAGCGTATATCCAACAATCTTATGATTCAGTTAGTTGATCTTTAATGAGTGCATGAGAACATTATAACCATATAAACAGTAAACAAGTGCAGTAAAACAGAACAGATCATCACACATAAGAAGCACACATAAACACCGTGATATAGGGTGGAAACCCAATGTGGGTGAAAACCACCTGCTGCAATTCATCTCTATCTTCTTTTAATAAGAAACGTCTCTTTAAAATATTTCTGTACTAGTGCAGTCTGATACCAGTATGCAGGCTTCTACCTGTAGAAGGCTACTACCTTCTCTCATTCTCCAGCTTCTCCTGGAAGGGAGCTACAACCCCCTTAGCTCTTGTACTAGCTGATGTACTAGTACATAAGTGCTAACCTACAAAAGGCTACAACCTTCTTTCTTCCTCCAGGTATCACGTTTCATAAACTTTTAGATTGGATACTCCTGGAACACAACATCATAATTTGAAGGCCACATTTCATCCAATTTTCATACTGGACCCATCAACAACATTGAAGCTCAAAATCAATCACCACTGCAATACATCCATCAACTATATTTGCATCAACCAATCACTGAGACTCAATCTGAATCAACCAAACTCAATCAATCACTGACAACCTCTGAACCTCTGACACAACTAAATCAATCATTCATTCATACTTTAATCAATCAACTACAACAGATTGATCAATACACAGTTCTGAGTTACATTATCATTTAGAATCAATTGTCATCTTAAAACCATGCTTCAGATTGTATACGCTATTTGGCAGAAGCCAACCTGCGTGTATACACAACTTCCATGCAACAAACCAATTTGTAGATCTGCAAACACTTTGCTGCACTTCTAGACTTCAGACATAATCATACATAGAGGATAGAACATGTGTTAGTGATCAGATGTAGCCCATTCATTATCAGATCACATAATGATAAGTCATTATGATCCTGATCCATCATTTAATTTCATCCATTAACGCTGAAGCTAATCATAATCAACCAATATGAATATGCAGAATACTGTCACCAGAAAAACAGTCACCAGAACACATTGCAGAACCCTGAATACTGCAACATCAAATAGAACCCTTATAGATCATACTTTGGAAGATATACGCTACCTCCATAAGCCAAACTAGTGCGTATATGCCCTTTTACTAAGGGAAACCAGCGTACAGATCTGCAACTTCCATCCTGTGAGGTATATGCTACTTCTGTATGCTAAATCGACATGTATACGCTGTTTTGCCAAAGTCAACTAGCGTATAGATCTGGAAAAGCTAACTTAAAGCGTCTCAACTATTTCAGACTTCATTCAAACCCAGATCATCACATTTACATAATAATAACATGCGTCAGTATTCAGATCTAGAATGTTAAAGATCAAACCACAAAATGATAATATGTATAAGTCTTCACGACCCCAATCCATCAACGTTCATCAACCATATAGGTTCCTCCTTAGTTCAGATCATGAAAAGTATCACAAACCCATAGCCAACATACTAGATCTCACACTTCATCATATATTCATCACTTGCACCCTTACTCCTTGGCCTAATGATCTTCTTCTCCTTATATAGGTTTAAGCCTCTCTCAATACCATGGACCAAAACCACATAGGACCAATACCTTGGACCCAATACCCAGGGTCAATACCTCAGACCAAATACCATGGACCAAAACTTAGTTTTCCAACATGTACGCGCATTTCCTTGCATGAAAGTGTGTGTATACGCATACGCGCCTTTTGGTTGGTGAATCTGTGTGTATACGTGGCTTGGTATATAGTGAACCTGCATATACCTTTCTTTCTTCATTCTTGCTATTTACCTACTATACTATGATCTTTCATCTCAGAGAGTTGCCTTCTTAATTGATTCCTTGAAGCTTCCCATGTACAAGTGAGTTGTTCTGCTACAAGTGGGTTGCCATCAAGTACAACACATGCATCATAATGCCAACAAATTTTAGAAAAGGAAAAACCTTCTATAGATATTCAAGAACAAGATGCTTCTGAGGAGGATTCTCTAAAAGTCAATAAAAGCTTTGAGGGAACATCCTTTCAAAACCAAAACATTCAAAAAGAAAAACAAAAAGAGTCAATAAACACAACTCCTATAATTGAGCAACCTGCATCTACTTCTACACCTCCTTTTCTTGAGAGATCACAAATTGATAGAGGAG
>APFE030682951.1:73780-150155 GCA_000404065.3 Pinus taeda | reverse complement strand
TAATTAAAAATAAAAATTATAAATTTTCACAATATTTCAATATACCACTCAAATAAACTATTTAAATATCCGATGCTGTTTAAAGCCTGTTCAAGTCACGTCTCAGCCATTCTACGCCTAGAAAGTTGCCATGCAAGTTTCGACCACCTTTCTGCTCTTTAGCTGACATCTGTTAAAATGAGCTCTGCATGTTTTCGGACAAGCTTCTCCGTCGAGCTTTCGGTCTGAATCTTTTCTAAGTTTAGTCTTTTCACTTCTCCCTGCGTACTCCTTACGCAGTGAAACTTTTATGCATCTGGAAATCCCTTGTTCATGCATTACCTCACCTTTTAGCTGATATCCATTTTATGCTGGTTGCGGTTTCCTTATGGTTATGGTGTTTCTCTTCGTCTACCTCATGCACCCTACACTCGGCGGGTCTGCCGCTCCAGGCTAGTTTCCCTTACTTATATTTATCCTTGTTGTTACAAAGAATTGCTGTCAAAAAGAAAAGAGCAGAGCGTGGAAATTGGTTAAATCTCTGTTTGAGATACTATTGTTGATTTTGGAATTATAGTTTAGGCTAAAAAAACAGAGGCGTGTGTGTGATAGAAATTTTGCAGCTCAAGTAGTTCTGGTATTTCTTTTTGAAATTCATATGTCCGATAAAGCATTCTCAAACCGGTCATGGTTTTCGGGCTTAAAGGTTCAAGATTATTTTGTCATTACTAAGCCATGCTCGGATTTCCGATTTAAGCTAGGTCCCTGGTGGTGTGTCTGCGAGGTTTTTTGTTGTTGCTTAGTTTGTCCGGAAGAACCTTTGTGAACAACTTTGGTTTCTGGTGTGACTCGATAGCTTCTGTTTTTGGTTTAGCTCGAACATGATAGGGAAGGTATCTGGAAGCTAAACTGGTTTGGTAGTCGCCATGTGGTCCATGGTATGATCCCTCTGGTTTTTCCGGGCCGGATAATTCTCCAGGTTGCCGGTTCCATTCACGAAGTACAAGCCTTAACGCCTCCATAGATACATATCTTTTGTTCGTTCAGGATATTAAATCTGTTTTGGGACAAGAATGAAATTTGGAATAAAGGAAGCCGTCATTTTTTAAAAAATCCTCATTTCCTGGCAAGTCTCAGCTCATGATATCGTCAGTTTTTTTTAAACTGATGGACAGATGGACTCCTAATTAACTTAATCTCGCTTTGATTAAAGAGCCATTTGTTTCCCGAGGCTTCCTTTGTCAGTACTTCTGTCAAAAGAGTCTAGATTGACTCGGTTTGAACTTATCTCCTCCAGGTATTTTATTCAGAAATAGGCTAGCTGCCCAGTATTGCAATGTCCGACATATATCCTTTTGGATTTTTTTAGTACTCCCGAGCTTAGAGTTAGATGGGCTATTTATGAATGGAGTTCCCATTTGACTCATCTGCCATGGTCCACGCAGCCATTCAGGCCAAATCTTTTCATGATAACGCCAAGCTGTCAAGTGAATGGTGCTCCACTCTGGATGACATGATTATCCGTCCATCGGTCCCTCAAGATGAAACGGGTGGTTTTGATTGGGAAAACAACCTCTCAAGAAGACAACCCATATGAAAACAAGTTAAAAGGAAAGGCATTCATCTCGAAACCTGTAAAGATTACTCTTCCACCCGCGGCTATTAAAATAGAAAGTGTTTACTTGGTTGATCGTATAAAAAGCTCCAGGACGGACTATGCTCTGGTCGTCCGGTGGCATTTCTTAGAAATGGAAGATTCCAAGATGAGGAACTCGCTTGAGAAGCAATGGAAGTCTCTGATAGGCTATGTTCCTATCATAGCAATATTACTGAAAGAGTGGTATTGCTTTCATTTCTTAAGTTCCTGCGACCTAGAAACCATTTTAAACCAAAAGTGTGTCTCGAGAAGAAGTTTCTTGGCTTTACACAGATGGTATGTGGGTTATAATCCGCTAAAAAATACCCTCTCAAACAACTTGATTTGGGTCAAGTTGTCGGGCTGCCGCTGGAGTTTTGGTCAAAAGAAACATTAGCGGAATTGGAAGGTGTGTTTATGTCGATCTGACATGCTTGGGTGAGAAAGATAAGTGAGTTGTCTGGATTCTCATAGATAAGCCATATAGAGGAGGATTCCCCGATCATATTGATATTTTCTAGAGGACATTTAAAAATTAGCCAGAGGCTGGACTTTTGGGGAGTCCCCTTCAGATGTTCAGCTTGCCACCGGACTGGACATTTAATAAATAACTGCCCGTGGCACCCCTCAAGAGGCCGAAAGCAGCATGGAATCCCCCAAATTTTGGCTACATATTATAGGATAAAATCCCCCTCCCTGGGAACTAAGAAATTATCATCCGAAAAAAGCCTATCTCCATCTGTGCCCGTCGATCACCGAAGAGATACATATGAAACCCATCATTTTGCTCCATCTCCTCTCAAAATCCCATCTCCCTTGGATGCCATCTCTCCCTCAATGCCCCCTCTGGAGCCGGCCTCTGATCATGAAGTTCCTCTTCCTCCCCTGGTACCTCATCCCTTTATATCCACCAACAAGGAGATCCATGTCATTCCATCCTCATCTTTGTCCCCTATATCTCCTTGAGAAAAAGGGAAAGCTCCCATGATCACGGCCACCCCTATAAATTCTCCTATATCCTCGCCTACAAACTCGATTTGAAATGATCTAGACTATCTTTTAAATAAGAAATCGTTGGAGCTTAAACCGCTAACTATTCATAAACCTAGAAAGCATCCCTCTCCTCAAATAAGCCCATCCTCTGCAAGCAACATTACAGTGAGGAGAAAGAACAATAGGGGCAGTAGACATTTCAGGGGAAGGGGTGATGGAGTAGGCAGGGGAGTGCGTAACCTATCTCTCATAGATGTCCTTATCGTGGATATGACAGAAGAGAGGCCTCTTAGAGCAAGCATGGCCGGAAAGTCTCCAAAATGAATTTTATCATGTCCATGAATATAAGAGGTCTGGGGGCAGACCGAATTTTTTTTGCTTTAAAATATCTTTTCCACACAGCAAGTCCAAAAATCATTTTAATTCAAGAGACCATGCATGACTCTTTCGCTACAATTTCCTATTTCAGAAATATGTTTCCATCTTGGCACACAACTGCTTTGGAAGCAATCAGCCTCTCTAGAGGCTTAGCGGTGTTATGGGATCCTGATTGGATCAGAGCAAAAGCATATAGATGTCTAGCAGGTATCCTCATCTCGGCGCAAATTAGGGGGCATAAATATCCAATAAACATTTTGAATATATATGCGCCCTACAAGAACAGATTGCCTTTCTAGGAGAAAATTTTTGAATCAGAAATTTTTGACATTGAATTTTTGTTGATTGCAAGAGATCTTAATGTCACTTTAAATATGGATGAAACATGGGGCAGCAGCAAGAAAAATGATACCCTTTCTCATAAAATAAAAAATGAGCTCTTAAGCAGGAATCTGGTTGATATTCTCCCTCCCAAAATGCTTCCGACGTGGGAAAATGGAAGAATCGAAAATGCTTATATAGCTAAGAGGCTCGACAGATTTATTCTTCATGGTAGCTTAATTGATGAGATGGGCATGCTGTTCTCAACGATAGAGAATGTGTTCATATCAAATCATAGACCAATTCTATTAGGCTAGAGAGAGAAGGGCTTTAGGAAAGGCTACTCATTCAAATTCAATAGAACATGTCTGAAGGATCTGAAGTTTAATGATATGATAATAAAGTACAGGAATGAGTTGTCAACTAATAAAATCTTTCTGCCTTTTATGACCTTCAGGGATAAAATGGATTCCATTTGGAAGATGGTTAAGGAGTGGCAATTCAAGAAAAGGCAAATGAACAGAAAGGCTCTCCGAGAAATTCAAATGGAGTTAGACAGCACCTCGGGATCCATAGCTACCCATCGCCTACCTTTCATGATGAGATGCCGGATAAGGGTTCTGCAAAAGAAAAAACTTAAAATTTTAGAGCAGGAGGAAGCTTTTTGGAGATTGAAGAGTAGGGCGACCTGGCTAAAGAAGGGGGATAAGAATACAAAGTTTTTTCATAAATATGCGAGCTCTAGACAGGAAAAGTACTCTATTTGGAAAATAAGAGATGGAAGAGGAGGTTTCTTATACTCTCAACAGGAAATCTCAAACGAGGCAGTGAGTTTTTTTGAAAATCAGTATAAGAGGTCTGAAGGTTGCAAAATTCGGGATATTTTGTAGGGCATAGAATTGTTTCCTTAGATGTTTGATGAGAAATTAAATGACCAAATTTTCTAGCCAGTAACTGAGGAGGAACTTTTAGCAACAATGAAATCGTTTAAAAGGGACAAGTGCCCAGGTCCAGACGGCTGGACGGAGGAATTCTTAATATATTTTTTTGATCTGATTAAATCTGATTTGTTAAGGATGGTGGAGGGAACTAAGATGTCTGGCAGTATCAATCACAAAATTTCCTCTACTCATATAGCACTAATTCTAAAAAAGGGAGAAGCAGAATCCTTCATGGACTATAGACCGATTTCACTTTGTAACATCTCTTTCAAAATAGTCTCAAAGATAATTGTAGAAAGAATCAAAGAAACTCTATCAAACTTTCTAACAAAGGATCAACATGACTTTTTAAAGGGAAGAAATATTCTGGACGCAGTTGGGATTACACAAGAAGGTATGTTTCCCATACATTAAAAAAAAAGCGAAGATGTCATTTTCAAGATTGATCTTCATAAGGCATATGACTGCCTTGACTGGGGCTTCACCAAGTGTTTGCTTGCAAAGATTGGTTTAAGAGCCAACATGATCAACTGGATCATGGCTTGTGTCGGAAAAGTGAACTATGCGATCATTATCAATGGGATTCCATCTTCCTACTTCCTTGCGGCCAAAGGTCTCCAACAAGGTTGTCCCCTATCGCCCCTGTTGTTCATCTTGGCTATGAATTCGCTAAGCCTCCACATTAACAAGGCTGTCAAGGAAAACAGGTGTCGTCCATTAAAAATTTGCAGGAATATTTCTATCTCTCATAATCTTTTTGTGGATGATATTATCTTGTTTGGTATGCTATGTAGGCTCACCTGGTTATGCTTTTATGATATCTTAAAAAAATTTCAAAAGGCTACAGGATTGCAAATAAACAGGGTAAAGTCAATTATTTACCATAATGATATCAATCAGGAAACAATTGATTGGTTATTAGCCCTCTTTGGAGTTGAGACTCAATCCATCAGGCATGGGATTAAATATTTGGGTTACCAGATTAAAGCACATGGATATTCAAAGAAGGATTGGCAATGGATACTTGATAGATATTATAAGAAGATTTATGTTTGGGATTACAGGTGTCTTTCTCTGGCAGGAAGAGTGACTTTGGCGCAATCAGTGTTAAACCAACTCGCAGTATACTGGGCCCATCTGTTTTATAATCCCTGCGAGCATTATTCAAAAAATGAATAAGCTAACCATGAATTTTATATGGAGTGGTCGGGCGGGAAAAAGAAAATTTCATCTCTCTAAGTTATTTGATATCTCTATGCCAAAGGACATGGAAGGTTGGGGTCTGCTTGACTTATGGAATTCTGGAAAGGCTCTATTATGTAAGTCTTTGTGGAGAGGGATTTTCGGAGAAGGGTCTTGGAGCACAACAATCCAAAAAAAAATACCTGGGCAGAAAGGATTTTTCTTTCTGGTTCAGGGAGGGAAGGATCGGCCCTGCTTATGGCTCTTCAATGTGGTTAAGTCTTCGGAAGGTGGAAAGATTTTTCTTGAAAAACTTAATATGGCGCTTTCAAACAGGCAACAAGATCCTAATTGGAATAGACTTGTTTCTGAGTGGGGCCGAGAAAATCGACGTGCCTGATTCATTGCTGAACTTTTTTGACAGGAAAGGTCTTTTCTATTGGGACAGTCTAATCACTGGTTGGAAAGGTTCGATCCCTCTATGGAAAGACGTGGAAAGCCTGGAGATGTTGCATGTTATAGCTCATCAATGGGAACCCATAAGAACATGCCTCAGGAACTGCGGTATTTTCCGCTCATCGGGATCTGATTGCCTCATCTGGAAAAAGTCAAAAGGGATGAACCTTATTCAAGTCAAAGACGTTTATCGGAATCTAATTGGCATGAAGGAAGCCCCGCACAGTCCTATTTTTCCTTGTATATTTTGGAGCGCTGCATGTCCTTCTAAAATTATTTACTTTGCATGGTTGACTTTCTACAACAAAAATCTATCATGGGAAAACTTGAAGAAGCGGGGATGGCAAGGTCCTGGGTTGTGTCCTTTATGCAGATCTGCAAAGGAAAACAACAGGCATTTATTTTTAAATTGTCAAAAATCTTAGCAATTATGGCAACCTTTGGATATTTGTTATGGATTTCAGCATAGGTCTCATGCTTCAATTATTGAATCGTTTCTCTGGTGGAGTCAGCAAAAGGATATTTGGAGATCATTGTTTATTATCTCCCTTTGGAGCATTTGGAAGTGGCGAAACATTTCTGTTTTTAATGATAAAAACTCTTCTTATTTGGAAATCTTCTCCAATATTGTTTCCCTCTTAGACAGCCTTCCGCAAAAGGCACTCAAGCAAAACAAGGAGGCCTATACAGCCCATCCACAGGCACTAACAATTTACCCAAAGGCATTTTTTGATTGTGCTGAATAGATGGGTTCCTATGGCTGTGGGGTTTATATAATTGTAAATGAAAACAGTGAATTTCTCATCCATTGGAATGGTGGGAGGGGCTCCAACAACACAGTTGAAGCGATGGCTCTTGCTGGCCTGTTATATTTTTGTTCCTTTCTAAGCATTCAGCAAGTCTCGATTTTTGGAGACTCAAAAGTAATGGTGGACTATGTGGAAAAGAAAAGCAATATTTGCAAACCCCACCTAGTTGGTTGGCTGGACAGGATCAGTTTTTTTTGGGATGGAATGGAAGGAAGCTCAATTCATCACATCAACAGGGCTCAAAATTAGCAGGCATATTTTCTGTCAAAGAAGGGTTTTCATTCTGTTCCAATTGTTTGGTTTATGCAGGTATCTTCTGAAGAGAAAATTTTCTCTATCCAAGAATTCTCTATTCCAAAATTCTAACTTTGTTTCAGCAAATCCTCTGGTATGCATGGTTTTCTTATCATTTATGCCTAAACTTTTCTATATGTTTTTGTTTATATGACTAATACATAGTGTGAACTTCTCCATGTAAAGTTTCCTGTATAAGAACAGGCCCTCCTATGCCAATGATTCTCATAAATCTTAGCCGGATAATAGTTTTATGTGTTGTAGTTTCTATATGGCAAGCTTGTCTTGTGACTTTTGGGTTAGTTGCTCATGCACCTTTGTCAAAATTATATGGATATTTTCTTAGCATTATATGCAAATGTACTTTTGTGACTCTTTATATTCCTTATATAATACAATACCGTTTTTTTCGTCCTGAAAACTATTTAAATATCCATTAAACTATTTAAATATCCATGTTCGTTATTTTTTGGTCAATTTAGTGTGTCCTAAATTGCTACATTAATTATCAATCCGGGATTCGTACGCTGATGAAGTGTGGCGCACTATATGTGCAAGATAACCTATTTCTTACTTTTGTCCTTTTTTTTTTATTTTTATGTTGTTTTGGGGGGTTTTATGCCGTTTATCTCCTGATGTGAATGAAATTCTATTCCTAAGTCTCTAGAAGGCAAGTATCGATACAGTTTTTAAGGCAATGATGTGCTCTCTATAATGGTTTCCAAAACTTAACACTTCAAAAGGTCTTAGAATACACTAGTGATTGAAAGAAATGCTTGAACAAGAATGAAAATGTGTTGTTATTCAAATAAAACAAATAACAAACTAATGATCATGAAACTATTTATCTCTGCTGCTATCTAAATACAGAAAAGTGATTTAAGCTACTACACTCAAAGAAATCAAAGATTGCAAAGAAAGTAAAACTAAAATCAAATTACATCATTCATAGTTTGATTTCTCGCCAGTTAGTCTAGCTATGGCTTTCGGAGATAATCGTCAATGACATGAGTAATCTAATATCTAATTGTAGAAAAGTAAACTAAAATCAAATCACCATATTCATAATTCGATCCCTCGCCAGTTAGTCTAGCTATGGCTTTCGGAGGTAACCGTCAATGACATGAGCAATTTAATATCTAATTGCAGAAAAGTAAACTAAAATCAAATCACCATATTCATAATTCGATCCCTCGCCAGTTAGTCTAGCTAAGGCTTTCGGATGTAACCGTCAATGACATGAGCAATTTAATATCTAATTGCAGAAAAGCGAACTAAAATTAAATCACAACATTCATAATTCGATCCCTCGCCAGTTAGTCTAGCTATGGCTTTCAGAGGTAACCATCAATGACATGAGCAATTTAATATCTAATTGCATAAAAGTAAACTAAAATCAAATCACAACATTCATAATTCGATCCCTCGCTAGTTAGCCTAGCTATGGCTTTCGGAGGTAACCGTCAATGACATGAGCAATTTGATTTCTAAACTAACTTAACAAAATAAATGAACAAGACTGAAATCAACAAAACAAAACTAGAATTTAAAAAAAACTAAGAAAAGCAAAGTCAGCAGAGGATTAATTCCATGTCACTAGTTATTGTGAAAATTATATGCAGATTTTCGGGTTGCCTACTCTATCCTGAAACATGCACACACTGATCAGCGTTATACAAAGCTTGTAAAATCATGAACAAAAGTGAAATGTTAGAAATATATACATAGGTGAATAACTATAAAACATGTGCAGTGAAAATGAGGAAACAATACATAAAGACTATACAACAACAATGGAAATGAAACCTTAGCATGTAGAGGCCCTCTGCACAGCCTCAGCCAACAAGTTATCAATCCAAAATTACGTTCACGCAATCATGTAGAATAGAGTCTTCTTGTATATTTCAAAACACAGCTACAACAATAAAACTAGTGTCACAACACAGTGAATTCTTAACATCAAAATTACATTCAAAAGACTAACTACTATGCGTATAGAAACGCATTATTTATAACAAAGGTTACATAACTATTTTCCTATAAAACGACGTGAACAAAGACATGTAAAAGATAGTATCCATGGATTTAGCATAATGGTTGCCGTGATGATTAAATCTATCATGGGTGGTTGTTGGATTCGCCTTGTGGAGTAGTCCACAGGTGTCGATATGTCCCCAGGGATCTAGGAACGGCCACGAAAGTCTTCACGTGTTTGAAAACAGAGTCCTGTTGCCATAGGACTCCTATGTTTGACCACCGCTTGACCACCTTTGACCATGACCTTCTTTGATGAATCCGACTGGACCAATAGGACCTTATCCATGTCCAGGTCATTTCCAACTTGCCCATGTGGCTTGCTTTGCCTGGTGACACCTGCAATGTAGATTTTAACAAAAAGAGTTGCGGAAAGTTGAATTAGCTATGGAAAGTGACAAGATTCCGCAACTAAATGAGCAAAAATCTAGTTCAAACAGCAAACACAAAACATAATTAGAAAACAATTTTAATGCTCTTTTGGAATCAATATGCAATGATTTTGATAGCTTAGGAGGTTCAGGTGAGTGGAAAAAGTCTAGGAAAGTGTGTAGGAGAGATGCAAGTTCAGGGCTCAACATACCCCCATTGTGAAGGTGTTGCATGTCCCCATGCAACCAAAACTTTGACCATCCCCCCTTTAGTTCATGTGCTCTGAGCCCTCTGCCAGTACATCCAGCCCTCTTCTTCTCTTTCTTGGTGCTGCCAACATCTTGGGCTTCTTCATCAAGCATCTAAATTTGAGGTTGATCAGTGCTCTACTTATCCTCCTGCACTTTTTCTTCAATTTCCTATTCTTTTTTTGCCACAGCCCAAGGTGCAATATTGTGTTGTCATGAATGATCTTATCCAATCGACTTTGTTCTTTTAGTGCTTCATTTTCATGTTTAATGTGTCTATTTAAGACCTCTAGTTCAAAAACTTCTTGTTTCAATGATTGGATAAGAGCTTCTTGTGCCATGTGAGGCGGGCCAGATGAAGTACTTGGACCTGTGGCTGTTTTCTCCAAGGATTCTATATAATCATACATCTCTTGCTGATTTGGGTCTATCTCGGGTGTAGTTTTCCTTGGGCTATCCTCAAAACCCTGTTGAGAAGGACTGATCTCAAAGTCTGGCCGAGAAGGACTCGTGTCAACATCTGACTGGGAAAGAGGAGTATGGTGTGGGCTATGGTTAGGAGAGATTGTTGGAGGCTACTCCAGTGTTTCCCCTCCTAAATCAATGAAATGGGGCCCTTTTATTTGCACTTTCCTCCACTTTCCTTTAAGCCTTGTGCTTCTCCTTAAATGTTGTGGGCTAGTGCCCTCTTCCTCCATACTCTATTTTTCTTTTCGTTTCTTCTTGGCTGCAGCTGATTGGTCCCGAAGATAAGATAGTCTTTCAAATAGTGGTTGGTGGTCTTCTTTTTGGGAAGGATCTGGGGTCTGATATACAGCTTCTATGTTTCTTTTCTCTTTTGGTTTTCTCTGCTTCTTATTCTTAGTTCTTTCCAACCTCTCTTCTTGATTAACTTCTTTAGTTTTGCTAATAGGAGGGTCTTAAATTCTCACACTGGTTTCCTTTCTCCTACTCTTCCTTACTGTACTGCTCTCAGGTATTTCAAGTGGATCTTGAAACAAGTTTCTCACCAAACTGTTCCCAGGTGTCCTTCTTTTTCTTCAGCTGGTCTTCAATTAACATTTTCACAAGACCGTGATGGTACACGTGGGGTTCTATGTCTTCTATATTCTTTTGGACAGTTGTACACATATTTTTCAAGCTAAGCAATAAAAAGTAAGGCAGATTGAGGGTTTGATTCTCTAAAAAGTTCATCAGCAACGGGGTATGATACATATACATCGATCCAAAACGGCCTTCACACGTGATGAACTTTTGAATAATCAACAATATACTGGCTCACTTCTCTTCTAAAGCATGGACAAGGATTCCTCTTTTGAATATAGTTACATCCATACCTGGATTGCGTAGGATAACCTTCCAAGCTTTCTCGTCAAAGCTCTTGTTCTTGAACTAGCGTTCTCCCTCCTGTGGGAGTTCTGGCTCGGCTGCTATAGATGCCTCGATGAATGTAAACTTGAGGTCCCCAATTTCCACCTCCAGGCCATTAAAAGACCTCGCAAAAGCTTTTGTAATCTCCTTATTGTAGCCTCTGAACATTTGAATGAACCGTAGCCATCGTGCTTTCTTCAGTATGTTTTTCACTTAGGGGTACCCTTCCATGAATTTGGCCCTTTCCGGTTCTGCTCTCAGCAACAGACCCATTCCTTCCTTCTGTTCTTAAAATTTGTCTATGTGAGAAGGGATTAGTGGAGGTGAGACGGCTGGGTTAACGGGAGTGAACAGGTTTTATGGAGAAAACCAGTGACTGTGAGCGGAAAAAAGAGGACAAACAGCGGAAGTGAATTCATGGAATGGAGCAGAGGCTTATGTGAACAAGGTGGAAATGTAACCATGGCTTCAATAAAATAGTAGGGGAGTGAAGTGAACCCGGTGGAATTTTTAAACTGGATGGTTGCGGAGTAGACGTAAACACGTTCATGAAATGGCTGCGGAATTTGTGCAGCAGAGAAGAGCCGTAATCAAATCGACCACATCCCATGATTACAAGTGGAGTGTAAAAGTGTAGCCAAACACGAGTTAAATCCGACGCTTGATCATGAGGTCGTTTGAGAAATAAATGCAATGTTCGTGGAGGAATCATAGGTCGTGGAATGGTTATGGAGGCTATCACGCCAATCATTGCATATAGTGGAGCTATGGTTTCATAACTATGCAAAAATGTGCTTTGAATGCTATTTGAAATAAATTTCTACTCATACCTTGGAATTTTTGCCACTTGTTGTCCATTAACCTTTGGTCAACTGCTCCTTGTTGATGCCTTTAGGTGCCCCATGTCTTCATAATATGTCCTCGGTCATACCTTCATTTTATTTTTATTATTTTTTACTATCATCTGACTACCAATGTTGAATGACAGGGTGCTAGCTGCGAAAACACAACTAGCTGCGGAATCAATTTGCAGCTGCAGAAACTGACACAATGATCATATGACTGAATGGAGATGGATAAATGATGACTAAATGAATGAAAATGGTTATATAAAAAAACTTTTATTGGCGGAATGAAATGAATGAAATGGAATGGAATGAAATGAAGTGGAGTGGAATGAAATGAAGTGGAGTGGAATGAAAATGAGAAAGAGAGATTTTTTTTTGGAAAATATAGGGCGTCAAAAGGTTCTAATTTTCACCCTGTATTTTCTGTATAAGACCGCCAATCAGTGACTGGTTTTTAGGCTTATACAAATTATTAATTTTTTTCTTTCTTTTTTTTTAACAGAAAAATAACAAGGACTAGGCTGGTGGAGAAGAAGAATTCTTCTTCACCAGCCTTATTGTAGAATTATCCTAAAAAACTTTGACAAATTCCTCCTTTGAGAGTGGCTTATGATAGATCTTTAATCGGTGACCATTCACAATAAGAGGAGTTTTAAATTCATCAATGGTTTTGATTCTTACCGCTCCATTGCTAAAGACTTTGTCAATCTCATATGGCCCAAGCCAATGAGTCTGAAATTTACCTTTGAAGTCTTTAAACTTGGAATCAAATAGCAATGCCCAGTCTCCTTCTTGAAAATTTTTCTCTTTGAGTATTTGGGATGCCACTTAGCTCTTTGATACTGAACTAGATCATTTCTTAGGATTGCTTCTTGTCTGGTCTCATCTAGCTCATTCAACTGCTCCATTCTATGCTTTTGGGCTTCTGATAGATCCATTCCCAATTGAACTGCCATCTTGAAATTTTTGACTTGGAACTCAATGGGGAGCAAGACTTCTTTCCCATAAACAAGTTCATAGGGAGAATGTCCAGTTGTATTTCTCCATGTAGTTCTGTAGGCCCAAAAGGCTTCAGGAAGCCTTTCTGCCCAATCTCTTCTGTGTAGATGAACAGTTTTGGTGATAATGCCTTCAATAACTTTGGTTGTAGACTCCACTTGACCATTTGCTTACAGATGGTAAGAAGTAGATTTTTTGTGCTTGCTTTTGTATTCTTCCATCAGCTTCTCCATTATGTTGGATGTGAATTGACTTCCCTGATCTGTCACAATTTCTCTTGGAACACCAAAGCGAGTAAAAATATCCTCATAAAGAAAACTAACAACTGAACTTTCAGTAGCAGAAAATAATGCTTTGGCTTCCACCCATTTAGTGACATAATCAGTACATACCAATATATACTTCTTTTGTTTAGATGGTGAATTAATAGGTCCAATGAAATCTAAAGCCCATTTTTCAAAGGGTTCGATGAGTACTCGTGGTTGCAATGGCATTTCATTTGAAATGGTAGGTTTCCCTACTCTTTGGCAACTGTCACACCTTTTGACATATAGTTTTGCATCTTTGAAGAGGGAAGGCCAATGCTATCCTAAAGAGAGGATTTTATAGGCTGTCATTTTGTCAGCAAAGTGTCCGCCACATGGTTCATCATCACATGCATTGAGGATATCAGGCATTTCATCTTCCCTAACACATCTTCTGATCACAATATCTAGCCCTGTTTTAAACAAATCATTAGAAATCCATGAATATTTTGAACTCTCCTTAATAATCTTTCTTCTTTCACTAGGAAATAGATGTGGAGGTAGTTTCCCTGTAACCAAATAGTTAGCAATATCTGCATACCAAGGGTTCTTAGTAGTTACTACAAATAAATATTCATCAGGAAAATTATCCTCTACAGGAGAATCTTCTTTAGCATTCTGGATCCTAGACAAGAAATCAACTGTTGTATTTTGTTTCCCTGGTCTATCCAACACAGTAATGTTGAATTCCTATAAAAGTAGGAGCCACCTTGTAACTATGCCATTAGTAACAGGTTTTTTCATTAGATATCTAATTGCAGAATGATCAGTATGAATAAAATTTTCATAGCATGTTATATAATGTCTAAACTTATTGATTGCATGAACAACAACTAAGAACTCTTTTTCAGTTACAGTATAGTTCAACTCAATGGGAGTCAAATTTTTACTGGTATAGTAAATGGCATAAGGGACTAAATCTTTTTGACCCAAAACATCTCCTAGAGTTGTATCTGAAGCATCTGTAGAAATATGGAAAGGGAGTTTCCAATTTGGTCCTCTCAAGATAGGTGCTTCAGATATTCTTGTTTTCAAAGTTTCAAATGTTGACTGACAATTAGGATCCCATTTGAATTCACAGTCTTTTGTAAGCATTTTGAAGAGTGGAGATGTTATTTTAGTGAAGTTTTCTATAAATCTTCTATAATATCCGGTAAATCCCAGAAAATTTCTAACATCCTTTTGACAATTTGGAATAGGTAACTTGGAGATGACTTCAACTTTTGATCTATCAACTTTAATCCCATCCCCTGAAATATGATGTCCTAAAACAATACCTTCAGTAAACATCATAAAGCATTTTTCATGGCTTAATGAAAGGTTCGTTTCTTTATATCTTATAAGGACTTTTTCCAAATTTTCTAATGCCTCCTCAAACGAATCACCATAAACTATAAAATCATCCATATAAACCTCTACACAATCATGGATTAGATCAGAAACAATTCGTAGTACTACTCTTTGGAATGTTGCAGGTGCATTACATAATCCAAAAGGAAGCACTCAATAAGAAAAAGTTCCCCGTGGACAGGTAAATGTGGTCTTATCCTGGTCTTCAGATGCTACCTGAATTTGATTATAACCACTAAAACCATCCAGAAATGAAAAGTACTTTTTGTCTGCTAATGTATCTAATACCTGATCGATAAAGGGCAAAGGAAAGTGATCCTTCAAAGTTTCTTTATTCAATTCCCTATAATCAATGCATATCCTCCATTTACCATTCTTTTTAGGTACTATAACCAAAGGAGAAACCCATCGGCTATCTGAAATTGAATAAATGAAGTTTACATTGAGTAGTTTTTGGAGCTCTTCTTTCACTATCTCCCTAAGATTTGGATTCATCCTTCTCTGAGGTTGTCTGATTGGTCTACTTTTTTCCTCAATATAGATATATGATGGATGCAAGTCTTAGGATCAATACCTTTCATATCAGTATACTCCCATGCAAATGCAGTAGAATGTTTTTGCATGATTTTGGTTAGTTCTTCCTGTTGTGACTTTTCCAAATTTTTGTTGATATTCAATGTTTTACCCAGAAAAATCTCAATGGTAGAACTACCGAACTCTTCGATAGAGTAAAGAGACATTTGTCTTGATGATAAATATTCAATGTCAGAATCCAACTGAAATTGTGTGGGGTCATATTTTGAAGATGTCTCAAAATTTTCTAATGTGTTCAGAATTTGACTATCCTCACTGATTTCAGAAATGGTAAAGACAGGTTGCATAGTGTCCTCATCATCGACCCATTCATTGTCTCCTACTTCTATAATTGCTTTTGTTGGAGGATACAAGTTGAATTTATTTGTCGAATTACCATCAGTATTGTACATATCCCCAGATCTACAACTAATAAAAGCATCGGCTGTGGCTAGCCAAGGTCTTCCTAAGATAAGTGGGTGCCCTCCTAGATTACTCTTGGGAGTCAAAATCATGAAATCTACTGGATATTCCCAAGAATCCAAGGAGACTGAAATATCTTCTAATACACCATCTGGTTTGATTATTGATCTATTTGCAAGCTGCAGTAAAGTAGGTGTAAAAAGAATATTAGGAAGTTTAAGTTGTTCCATAGTCTGTCTACTCATAATGTTGATAGAAGCCCCTAAGTTAATCAAAGTGTTTGGAATTTCTATCCCATTTATATGTGTCTTGACAATTGGACTTCCTGGATCTAAATACTTTTGCATGGTAATTTTTCCCATCATGATATCTGCAATTTTTCCTACCAGGTGGATTCTTGTATCTCTTGGTTTCCTTCCTAGTCTTTTGAGACTCAACTCCTTTATTGTTTTTTCTAGAATAAGAATCGCTCTAGTGGCTTGTAGCAAGGGGATCTTGATACAGACATTCTTTAATTCATCTAGAAAATCATAGTTAGGCAACAAGATTTGTTTTTCCACCCCTTTATCAATTTGTAATCTTTCAGGGAAAGGAGGTGTGGATGAAGATGTAGGTTGCTCAACTATAGGAGTTGTGGGGGTTAACTTTTCTTTCTCTTTTTGAATGTTTGAGTTTTGGAGAGATGCTTCCTCAGTACCCTTATTGACTTTAAGAGAGTCCTCCTTAGAGGTATCTTGCTCTTGGACATTTATAGAAGGTTTTTCTAAAACTCTACCAGACCTGAGTTGTACATCATTGAGAGGAACAATCATATAGGTAGGAAATTGTTGTCCTTCTATCATGTAAGTATTCTGAGGATTTTTATTGTTAGGATTTGGAACTCGTTGAGCTGGAAGTTGATTTGTCTTTTGTTGAAATGGAAGCATGAGTTGAGGATTTGAATTTTGTTGAGAAGGTTGTTGTTGTGGAAATGGCAATGAAAGTTGTGGGTTTTGATTTGGAAGTTGTGGAGTTTGTTGATTTTGAAAAGATGGAGGATATTGATAAAATTGAGAAAATCTCCCATAAGGATTTTGCATCCCTTGTTCCCATGATTGATATGGATTTTGAGGTTGGGGCCAAGGTTGTTTCCAAGGATTCCAATCTGGTGGGGGTTGAAAATTCATAGGGTTGTTAAACCCTTGATTTTGTTGCCCCTGCCAAGGTCTTCTTGAAATAAAGCAGAGAGATTCTACTGAATTTGGATCTTCTTGAAAGACAGCTTTAAGCCCACGAACTGAAGGACAATCCTTGGTCTCATGATTCTCTGAGAAAATCATACATGTTTCTACAACTTTTGCATCAAACGGGAATTCCCTTAGAGCATGTTTCTTCCTACATTTCGAACAAAAGACGGTTAGAGCATCAGTTTCTGCTTTTTGCTTGTTTTGAATTTTAAGGGTGTCTAGTTGTTCACTAAGACTCCCTAGGATATCAGTTTTGAATTCATCAAGCATATTTCCAATCTCTTCCCTACTTACTGATCCAGTTGCAGATTTGTTTTCTCTGATAAGAGAAGGATCTCTAGGCCCTTTTCCCGTTTTATATTTTCCTCTCAAGAGATGGACACATAGTTCTGCTATGTCACGAAGTGGAAGTTGAGAAATGTCTCCCTTCCCCATCATGTTTAAAATATCTATCCATTCATCTCTAATGGCTTTCAATAAAAGGGATTTCAAAGTTTCCTCATCTAAGTTGCTCATCTTTGCTCTCTTTAAGTTGTATTGAAATCTTTCAAGTAAATCCTCCAAGTTTTCATCTTCTTTTTGCATCATTTTGAATACCTCATCCTTGTGATTGGTGGGCATGCAATAGTCCAGGTATCTATCCAAAAACGTTTGTTTCATATCATTCCAGGTCCTAATACGTTGGGTGACTAATCCCATGAACCATTTCAAAGCGGCTCCCTTTAATGTTGAAGGAAACAGTTTGAGATTTTGAGAGTCTTCCATATAGTCATAGGTTTGGCACACTACTTCAAACTCAAACAAAAATGTTTCAGGATCCTCACTTCGCAATCCATAAAATTTGGGGAGAATAGATGGTGAGATGTTTTTCATCGTTTTGTGAGTTTCCTCATCAACTATAGGGAATCCAAACGAGTTATCTCCTTTCCTATTTCTTCCATTTTTACCTCCACCTCCACCATTGTTGCCTCCATTATTTCCTCCTCCTCTACCTCTACCCCCAAATCCATTTACTACTTCCTCCATCATGATAGTTTCCTCAGAGTCTTATGGTTCTTCTATCAAGGGTGGATGAAAGAGAGTCTCTTCCTTTTGTTCTTCATGTGATTCTACTTCTTTGATTACAATATGCTCTCCTGTAGAAGTGAAGAAAGGGTCTTCTCTTAGATGAGATTTGGTAGATAGTGTAGGAGAATCCTCTAATTCAGCTGCTGCTCCTTAAATTCTAGGAATCTTAAGGCTAGGAGTAGATGGTGGTGAATCTTGTCTATGCCTTGAAGAAGCTGGATTTGTGAAAATCGAACTCTTGGCTCTAGCTATAAACCTTCCCCTAGAATCTCTTGCTCTATGCATGTCATTTTTTTATTTTATTTTATTCTTAAGTTGGGCTAATAATTCTCTTTCTGATCTTCCAGATCACACTAGGTGCAAGAAGAGAGCATACTTAAGAAATTATTGAACCAATAACTCTCTTTTCTGATCCTCCAGATCACACTAGGTGCAAGAGGAGAGAATACTTCAAGAAGTTATCAATTTTTCCCTTCTTTTTATTATTGTTGTTTTTTTTTAAGAAATTGGCTACCTAGTTACACTTCCCTGGCAACAGCGCCAAAATGTTTGGTCAATTTAGTGTGTCCTAAATTTCTACATTAATTGTCAATCAAGGATTCGTAAGCTAACGAAGTCTGGCGCACTATATGTGCAAGATAACATATTTCTTACTTTTGTCGTTTTTTATTTTTATGTTGTTTTGGGGGTTTTATCTTTGTTTATGGAATTCCTAGTCCTAAATTTCTAGAAGGCAAGTATGGTTATAAGTTTTAAGGCAATTATTTCCTTTATAAGGGTTCCCAAAACTTAACACTTCAGAGGGTCTAAGAACATACTAGCAAAAAATAATACTTGAATCAAGAATGAAAAGATGTTGCTAATTAAAACAAGTAATGAACTACTGATTATGAAACTATCATCTGTGCTGCTATCTAAATACAGAAAATTGATTTAAGCTACTGCACTCAAGGAAATCAAAGATTGCAAAGAAAGTAAAACTAAAATCAAATTACATCATCCATATTTCAATCTCTCACCAGTTAGTCTTGCTATGGCTTTCGGAGGTAACTGTCAATGAAATGATCAGTCCAATTATCTAATTGCAGAAAAGTAAACTAAAATTAAAGCACATCATCCATATTTCAATCCCTCGCCAGTTAGTCTCGCTATGGTTTTCGGAGGTAACTATCAATGAAATGAGCAATCCAATTATCTAATTGCAGAAAATTAAACTAAAATCAAATCACAACATTCATATTTCAATCCCTCGCCAGTTAGTCTCGCTATGGCTTTCGGAGGTAATTGTCAATGAAATGAGCAATCCAATTATCTAACTGCAGAAAAGTAAACTAAAATCAAATTACATCATTCATATTTCAATACCTCGCCAGTTAGTCTCACTATGGCTTTCAGAGGTAACTATCAATGAAATGAGCAAGTTGATTTGTAACTAACTTAACAAAGCAAATGAGCAAAATTGAACTCAACAAAACAGAACTGGAATTAAAATAAACTAAGAAAAGCAAAATCAGTAGAGGATCAATTCCATATCACTAGTTATTATGAAAATTATATGCAAATGCCTGGGCTGCCTATTCTATCCTGAAACATGCACACACCGATCATCGTTATACAAAGCTTGTAAAATCATGAATAAAAGTGAAATGTTAGAAATATATACAAAAATGGATAACTATAAAACATATGCAGTGAGAATAAGAAACGATGCATAAAAACTATACAACAAAAAAGGAAATGAAACCTCAGTGTGCAGGGGCCCTCTACACAACCTCGACCAACAGGCTATCAATCCAAAATCACGTTTACGCAAGCATGTAGAACAGAGTCTTCTTATATATATCTCAAAACACAGTTACAACAGTAAACCAATGTCACGACATAGTGAGTTCTTAACAACAAACTTACATTCCAAAAGACTAACTATTATGTGTATCAAAACGTGTTATTTATAACAAAGGTTACATAAGTGTTTTTCCCGGAAAACTACGTGGACAGAGGACACGTGAAGAACAACGTCCACAGATTTAGCAGCATGGTTGTCGAGATTACACAATCTTAGTGAAAGAGGCTATTGGATCCACATCGTGGTCAGCCTACAGGTGTCAGCGTGCCTCCAAAGATCTAGAAACGGTCATGGAGGTCTTCACGTGCTTGAAAATGGAGTCCTATTTCCATAGGACTCTCCTGTTTGACCACCGCTTGACCACGGTTGACCATGGCCTTCTTTGATGAATCCAGCTGGACCAATGGGACCTGACCCATGCCCAGGTCATTTCCAACTTGCCCATGTGGCTTGCTTTGCCTCATGACACCTGCAACCTGTAGTTTAACAAAAATGGCTGCGGAAAGTTGAACCAGCTGCAGAAAATGAAAAGATTTTGTAGCTCATAAGCAAAAATCTAATCCAAACAGGAACACAAAGACATAGTCAAAAAACCACTTTAAATGCTCTTTTATGACTAATATGCAATGATATTGATAGCTTAGGAGGTCCAAGTAAATGGAAAGAAGCTAGAAAAAGGTGTAGGAAAGATGCAAGTTCGGGGCTCAACATATCCCTAGGCATTTTTCTCCATAGCTAATTGTCCAAATTCATACCTAGGGAGTTTTCATCCATTGTTGAATGTGTAAATCCATCCCTAGTTGTTTTTTGACATCGTTGAGTGTTTGGTTCCATCCTCTAGGATTTTTTCGACAATATCATGAGTCAAAATCTTTCCTTGGGCATTATTTTCCATTAACAAATGTTTAGATACACCCACTGAACACTTCCCCTATTGTTTGTCGACTTAATTCATCCCTTGGGTGTTTTTATTAGCTATGGGTCAATTATTTCATCATGCAATCTCTAAATGAATTTGTACACTTTCAATAAATCTATTTTCTCTAAAAAAATAGTCCATAACTATATTTTTTTGTTCAAAGTGTTCTGTAGAACTATGTTAATTTCCCTTACAGTTGGAACTCTAAGTGGTTATAGCCAAAAACTAGACATAGGCTACAAAAGCTATTACTATAGAACTTGTTTTTTTCAGAAGTTGTTTCTATGGGCCCTAATTACTACAAAATCTATTTGTAGAGAGAAAATGAGTTGGAAGAAGAACTTTCCAAGTTCCAAGGCTCCTTCATCACCATGAGGGAAAAATTAGACAAGAGCATATTGCAACTCTTGTAGTTGTGGGATAAATTCATTGCGCTAGATAATTGACAAGAAAAAAGGTTCACTAAATTTATTGTTCAATTGTACTAGGAATTGATAGTCAAGGAAGAGGCCTTAAAGGAGCTAGAAGTAGTTGTATGAGAAACCAAAAAAGCCCCTTCCATTGCCAGTACGGAAGTTGACACCATGGTAGAGACAATATAAATAAAATCATATTCCTAAGAGATGTTGGGTGACTTTGAAAATCACACTAGAGGCATCAATTCCAAGCCCATGAGGCAAATGGGCTATGACAACCAAGAGCTAGGAAAGTAAGGCGAAGGGATTATGATTCCCATTGTATCAGAGGCCCAAACAAGAAGGCCTAGGATTTGGCAGACCAGTATCCAACACAAGTTAAACTAAAACCACTTTTGTCAAGGAAAAAGGAACCAAAAAAGAATCCATTCCCATAGAGAAAAAGATAGTTCGAAAAAGAGTGTGCAAGAAGCCACTCAAATTTAATTGTAGAGGCTTGGATAAGAGTAAAAAAGAGATGATTATGCCTTTTATGTCTGCTCCAACTCTTGGAGGATCAAGGAACCAATCTTGTAAGAATCATCACAAACTAAAAAGTTATAGCATATCATCTTTGGTTTGTTTTTATTGTAAAAAAATGGGTTAGAGGGATGGCGATTGTTGAAACTCTAGAAGGTTGAGTTGTCCATGTTGGAAATATTTCCATTACTATAGATTGACTTGACATTAAAAGGCCAATGTTGAAGGCTTCATCCAAAACTCCATCCCAAAAATAAAATAACCAATAAGAAAGGTTGGAAACTCAAGGTCAAATGGAAAAAGGAATTACATGGAGCTGCAACCCAAGGAGAAGGGGTTTTCCAATGACTTATTGTAGTAGAAAATTCCATCTCCATCCATGAGATGGACGTCAAGGTTATGCAAAATACTAAAGGGAGTTAAAGCTTTTTGGGGCGAAAAGGCTACAAATGGGGAGGTGTAATCTGAATTGGATCCTTGTTAAACCTCTTAAAAATGTGTAACAAGCATTATTTGTTTTTATTTTATTTTGTATTTTTGGCAAAAAATGCAAGTGGAAACATACCACCGTGATGGTTCACTTTCCAAAGGAATCACACTAAAAAATGGAGGTTGTAGTGAAGAAATACATAAATAAAAAGATGCAAGGAGAAATGGGGAGGACAATAGAAGAAATGGGATCTCAAAGAGGGAAACTTACTTGAAGTTGAGTGGATGAAGGAGTTAATGTGATTTTCCATGTTGAGTAAATGTGCCTTGAAGCTAGAGAATTTTGCAATCTTATATTGTTAGTGAGTAACAATGCACATGTTCTATGTATAAATCACCGTTTTTTATAACTTTCTCTTATGCTTAATTAAAATTTCCACTAAAGGTTGGGATCTCTATGTAATTGTTTCAATTTCATGGCTCGTGAATTCTTATAATTTGAATGTTTTGGTTATGAGATACGACGAATGTGCACACTCCGTCGAAGTGAATTTTTAGTCTGTAGCATTGGTCCAAAACCAACTGCTTCTTAGTGGGTGTTTCCCTTTGTCCATAGGCCATATACAGACCATATTGAACATTTTTATTATTTTTGGGTGACTTTACAAACCCCTGGATGTATTTTTGTCTACCTATGGAAATTTACAAAACCTTGGGCACTTTTCTCAATTGTTGAGAGTCCAAGTCTATCCATAAGGATATTTCTCCATAGCTGAGTGCCCAAATCCATACCTAGGGATATTTTCTCCATTACTAAAAGTGTAAATCCATCCCTACACATTTTTGTCAGACTATTGGACATATAATTCTATCATAGGGAGCTTTTCTACAATATCATGAGTAATCAACCCTGGGTCATTTTTCTTCATTATTGAGTATTTAAATCTTCTCATTGAACATTCCCCATGTTGTTGATGACCTTGATTCATCCCTTGAGTGTTTTTCTCAATTTTTGGTAAAGTATTTTAAGCCTACAATCTCTAAATATGTTAACACTTGCAATAACGTTGCTTTATTTAAAAACACAATCCATAACTTCTTCTTCTTTTTTTTCTTTTTTTTCCAGTTTCCAGTGTGTTATGTAGCATTATGTTACATTCTTTTATAGTTGGAACTCTTATTAGTTGTAGCAACCTAAACAAAGGCAATAGAAGCTATTGCTACAAAAAAAAAAAATCTTTGGATGTTGTTGTTGTGGAAGTTCATTGTTATGAGAGCTATTAGCTTCGGAAATTGTTGCTACAAAAGAAATTTACTTCAAAAGATATTTGCTATATGTAGAAATTTTGAATAATATGACACTTATTCACAGAGATTATCCTGATTATACACTATTTGCAGAATGCATGCATAATACATAACCTCCTCTACATTGATCATCAATTTTCAGAATTAAAACATCAATCACATGCGCACATTGAAACATCAACCACACATATCAACACAGTATGTACTAGGGAAAGCATAAAGCTGAAAATCCCTCAACTATCTATATATTATATTGATTGAGAACATGTAACAATACATAGTACAATACTCCTCGCAAGTACTCAGTACTATCTCCACCTGTTACACACAAACTAGCTCAGATCTGAATCAATCACAGGTTCAAATCTCCTCTGTTGCTTGCCTGCCTCCATTTTGCAATCCTGCATGAGAATAGATGAGAATGGCTGATCCAAACTCGTATTTCCCTTGTGTAACACTACGCAATCCTCATTGGAAATCTCAATCCACTGATTGTGCAAATCTCATGCACAACTATAGTCACAACTGACAGTTGTCTTGCCCTTTCACTCATCTCTAATACTTGTCTCCACTGAACTATCCATGCACTGAATTAACTGATGTATTCCTAAGTTGATTCATGAGTTAATAATTAGTGAATTAATTAATAACTAATTCACATCACTCATCACTAGTGTATTTGTTAGTTAGACTAAATACAACTAGTTCAACTAAGTCAAACTGAACACAACTCCATCAATTCCTCTTTCAACTCCACCAAACTCAATCACTTGAGTTTTGATTGAAGTCCTTCGTGCAATAGCTCAAGTAACCCATAAGAAAAGTGTATTTCCTTCTGGAAGTTGCATGTTCCACATCTGTAGCTCGAACTGAAGTGCTCCAAGAGAATAAGATAATGTTTATGGTCCAAATATTATTAAGAGCTAATAATATTCGACTGTTCTATTTTTAGCCTGACAGTCTAAAAATAGACTCCGCCCATATGTCTAAAAATAGAGGTCCATATATTTTTACCAACATGACCAATCATCCATAAATAGCATTCTGCAACTCATAGACCATGATCCATATGTCTAAAAATAGACTTTGCACCAAAAATAGCCTCCTAGACTACTTAGTGAAGGCGACTTCTTTTCACTAAGCTCCATTATCTTGTTGCATTTTCAACACTATAGAAGATATTAAAAGGCCATAGAAGTTGTTGACAACATCTAAAGAAGAAATTTTTGTGGTGAGATGTACAAGCCATAGGCTTTCCATTTATAGATCGGAAGGTACCAAAAGGAAGGCTGCATAAGTTATTGCTACAGAACTTGTTTGATTTAGAAGTTTTTGTTGTGGAAGTTCACTGTTATGAAAGCTATTTGCTTCAGAAACTGTTGCTACATAAGCAATTTGCTTCAAAATATATTTGTTGTAGAAGATACAAAAGGCCATAGAAGTTGTTGACAACAATTGAAGAAACATTTTTTTGGTGAGACAGAAAAGCCATAGGCTTTCCATTTACAAATCAAAAGGTACCAAAGTAGGTTCATCAAAGACCTTGACGTAGTTTCCATGGGCAAAGCCTTGACGATGGAGAGGTTGGAAGAGTTGAGAGAATTCAAAATGAATTCCATGAGGAAAACTATTATTGGAGGTAGAGAGGAGATGAGTTGGAAGAAGAGCTTTCCAACGCCAATATTCCTTCACCATCATTATATAAGAATCAAATAGGAGCATATTGCAAATCTTGAATTTGGGGGAGAAATTCACTGTGATAGATAATTTACAAGAGGAAAGGTTCACCAAAGTTACTGTTCAATTGTACTAGGACTTGGCAATGAAGGAAGAGGCCTTGAAGGACCTAGAAGTAACTAATTAACCAAGAAATCCCCTTCCACTGCCATTGTGGACAAATATTGCTAGAATTATTTAAAGAAGAATGGATAAGATCACTCTTGAATCTCTTAATACAATTTGGGATCATGCTTAAATCCATAAAATACCCTCTGAACTCTTGTTATCATACAAACATTTGCAGAATCCCATGCTCTTATGGTAGATCATACATAGGAAAAACAAATCACTCCATCCAAGTTAGTATTAAGACATGCAACTCTAGCATCTTTCATAATCTCATAATAATTTATGCTTTGGTTTGAGATTCACATAAGTACTAATCTCGTGTTTTCTTAGAAAACACCAAGGTCATTGCTAAAATTGAGAACTACTCCAATAAATATTAGGGAGTTCCTCAAATATAAATAAGAATAATGTCATAAGAAGTATACAAACTTAGAACCCAATCATATATCATCTACATAAATTATGATCATAATAAAACACAATAAGGGATGTTGTACAATTTCCTAACTTACTAACTTAACATCTCTTAAATCTGTAAATACTCTAAGCATGGTGAAACACAATCTATAATTAATTTTTGATTAAATAAAATAAGATAATATCTTATAACAAATTAAGTTTTAAAGTATATAAATATAGAATATATCAATTACATAACTTAATCACTAAAACTCATATATATTAGTGTGTGTATCATAGTTATATATATATATATGGATGACCATAGTTACAGTTATATAAATATATATGATCACAACCATTTCGAAAATAGAATTGTGTATGTTTATATAAAAATCCACCCATTTTTTCATTCGAAAACACCATCCTAAAGATGGATTATGAAGTATAATTGCAAATACTAACCAAATAACATTGAATGCGGGAACTCTTAAGCTCTTCGAAAAATAAGAATTGATGTGGTCAGTCTATTTGTTCTTCGATTGTTTGTCACAATGGTTTGAGACAAAAGTTCTCTACGTCACTAAAGTTGTTAGCATAAAAAAAAGTTGGGGTGCACTAAATCACTCATTAAATGTCTTAGAATCAATCATTCCACCAAATAAAGGAATATTATTTTCAGTGTTCATTGTGAAGGGATTTTTACCACCCATATTGCTAATCTAGGCTACATTGATGTGATTGACATGGTTTGAGGCATGATTTTACAAGAGCAATTCAACTAATTTGTGGAAGTTTTTCTTATGTCATTTTGGGGTTACTTAATCAATCATGGTCTAAACAATATGCCACATGAGTCAGCAAAATTTGTGTTACCCAAAATTCTTGGTCATGTTGAGTATGTAAAAATATGCATAGGGAGAGTAATATCAACCTCATACAAATGGTGGTTAGGGCAGAGTCAAACCAAGCATCCATCTTAATCACCGATTTATTGAAAATAAAAATTACCCAAAAATTAAAAATGAAGTTAGGTATAAAGGGCACCTAACCTTTGATACCACGAAACAAGAATTGGATGAGAATGAATTATCATAGGTATATTTTTCAATATGCATGGAGAAAGTGCAGAACATTGGTCAGGATGGAACTAAGGAATCCAACCTACTTGTACTAGAAACAACATAACAAGGGTGACTACCACAAATTGTTGAAATATGTAACTAGGTTCGGTCTTCATAATGACATATGTAATCATGTTTTTATGTAATGAGAAAAATAAATTTATTATTATTTTTCTTGAGGTATGAGTTTCATGCTCAAGAGGAGTTTATTTTATAGGTCAACCTCCCATTGAGAGCTTCTAGGGCTTATAAGTCATTGTCATGTATGGACGACACATTTGAGAAAGTTACATATTGTAAAAGAAAATTATTTGAGTCAAAATAAGACTCAAGGAACCCTCCAAGACCAAGTCAAAATGCATGCAACAAGTCGACCTTCTCAAAAGACAAGTCAGCCTAAGGGACAGTGACAAGTCAACCTATTTGATGTGAAATGAAGCTTGTATATACAAGGCTAGTCGACCACTTTGGAGAGAATTCAAGAAAGATCACAAAAGTTTGACCATTGGACAAGAAAGAGTCTCACATCAAGTGAAAAAGAGGAGGTCAAGAAAGAAGGAAGAGCGAAGTGATTTTTGAACTGTTATGGGCTATTTCTGTTCACACATGTGAGGAGATTAGGGTTTATCCTACTACAAAAAATCAGAGGTAGTGTGAACTCAAGGAGGCTGAAATAAGTCAAGGAAAAAGGGTATCTTGTAGGCCGAAGTCACAAAGAAGCTAGCATAATCCAATCGAAGGAGAAAAAGGGCTAAAGTTGCCCTAATTTTGTCACACATGTGAAAGTTGCAGTCAACTATAGGAGGCTAAGAATTGCAGGAAGAGAGGCTAGAAAATTTCAAACTAGGGTTGTACCTAAAGAAGAAGAATAAATCACAACAACATTAAGAAGAAGTTGATTTTGACTTGAGGCAAGGATTGAGTTTCTCTTGGAGTTTTTGGTCAAGGGTCTACATATTGGAATTCGTCAATTAAATACTCTATAAGAAGAAGAATTCGTGTGGGTTTTCCTCTTATGTTTGGAGAGGTTTTGGCCCTGGCTGATCGCCTATATCTTGTAACCTTTGTATCATTTTTATTTATGGTTTGGTATTTTTTTGATGAATAAAAAACTAATAATAATAAAGCTAAAAAGAAGAAGCTAATCTAAATAAACAAAATCACCTCACAAACCGTTATCAACAAAGAGAAATCATCCTTTTACTACTGCCCTAGATTTCTCAACATGGTTTCAAAGCTAAGGTGACAAGTCAAGAAAGGGCAGCTTAAAGAATGAAACTCAAGGACCAAAGCACTAGAATATCACCAAGAGCATCAATCCACAAGGACAAGAATTACATCATCATCTTGAAGGAAGTCTCTAAAGAAGATCTCAAAACCCTAGTTCGTTCAAAGAAGGATTCTACAATTAAAGCGTTCTTGGGAACCTCATGCAATCATAAACTTGAGAAGGAGGAGACCTCAAAGACCCTACTCAAATAAAGAAGGACTAAAAATCGGAGCATCTTGAAGCCTCTACATCAAAGAAAAATCAAGGAGAAAGGATTGTCATCATCATCAAGGATTCAAGGTGATCTCCCTCTTCTTGAGTCAATGATCACTTTTGTAGGAAGACTTCTTCATAAAGAAGTCAACAAATATCAATATCATCACATAAATCAAAAAGGAAAAAGGTTGAATATATTGTCATCAAGGAGTATCTTCAAGTATCTTTACGTCCACTTTTGAATCTATCAAAATGTCTATTTGTAAGGAAAGCAACAAGTTGTTTGGGGCATCAAACTTTCTTACATGGAATAAGAGGACAAATTTAATCCTCGTAGAAAATGAAATTGTGGAACATGTTAAGGGCTCAATCACTAAACGTCCAAAGAAGAATCTCAACCTCTTGCAAAGTACATGAAAGGGGAAGTAAGGGCTCAAAGGATTCTCATAGAATCTGTCAAATATCCCCTCATTCCATATGTATCAAAGTTGGAAACATCAAAAGAAACATATGACAAACTTATAGAATTGTTCTACATAAGCACTGCAGGAGAAGTAATTTCGTTAAGACAAGAACTCTACAAGATGAAGGTATAAAAAGAAGAAGGAATAGCCTCATACTTTATAAGGGTGTCTAAAATAAGGGACCAACTTCAAGAGTTGGGAGAAATAATGTCTGAAAAGGAAGTGACTACCATAGTGCTCAATTCACTACTAGAAGAATGGGGTAACTTTACATCAAACGTCTATGGAAAGAAGGAAGCTACCCCATTCAATGAACTATGGTCATTGTGTAAAGTTGAAGAAACAAGGTTAAAGGCATAAAATGTTGTAGGATCAAACGAACAAATGCAAGCATTTTCTGCCATGGCTAAAAGAAAATGAAAGTTTTAGAAATTTGGTCCTCAAAAAAGGAAAAAGAATATGGCGAAGCTTCAATGCTATGGATGTCAAGAATATGGCAACTACAAAAGGGATTTCCCTAAACTCAAGAAGGACAACAATAAAAGGTGAAGGACATAATTCCATATCACTGAAGAAGTGGAAGAAGGTGAAAAGAAGAAATCAGAGGAAGTAAAAAATCTCTACTATGATTGAGTATTCCTCTCCACCAAGTTTGTTTTAGTTCTTGTGAAGTATAATGGTAGGAAGCAATAAAAGCATGATAGGATGTATCATTTTAGGAGATGGCATCGTAATAGCATACAATTGAAGCAAGATCTCATGAGACCTACATAAGGCTTGAAAAACAGTTGAACTAGAAGTCTATGGAAGTCATCATTAAGTAGCTCTTGGTGACCTCATTAGAAGCATATGTAGTACCTATCGGTAGAAAGAAGTCATTTGGTATAGAGATCATCATATATCATTGGAAAGGAGCATTTGCAGGATGAGGATAATCAAGATCCTCCATTGGAATCTTCATTATAAGGTTCATCTCTTGGAAGAAGCAAGTGTCTCGCTGAGAATACCACCTTGGATGGAATTCACTATTTGGAATAATGATGGTATGATGGAAAAGGAATGCAACACGTCAAGATGGTTGAAATACTCTCAATCAAGGAAAGGAAGTCGTTGAGGGAAGTCTATATGAACAAAAGAAGGAAAAAGGCATGTAGCATATGTTTGATAAGTTAGGTCATATCATCATAGAGTTGCAGATAACTGGGGTAGATACTCTACTTCATGAGTATGATCAAAAGAAAGGGTTATCTTCTATTGGAAAGATGCATTGTTCATATATTAACTAGATGAAATCAACATATGTCCTCATATGAAATATGAGGTGGTTGACAAAGATGAAGGAACTATGAATGGAAATTCCTGGAAAGCAATACGTAAAAGAAGATATCATGAAAGATGCAACTATGGTCATAGGAAATCAACATCCGATGAATGGAAATAATTGGATCCATGAGAAAAATACGAAGACTTTGGGAAAGTCTGGAAAGAAAGAAGACCCTTAACAATTGAATATCTTCGAGATGTGTCAATGTGTATGCAAGATGTTGATTTTGCAACAGGAAGATGTCATGATGAAGGGCCATCACAAAATGTAACTTGATTTGATGTTCATTTTTTATTTTTGAACAAGGTCTGGATGGGTTGATACAAGGCTACCAAAAGAGAGTTTTAGATGTTATCTACAAATAACACCCATGTGATTGGATGAAAGATCCTAAAGGAAAATTGACATGGAAGAGGTAGATGTATGAAGGAAATCCAGGTGTGGATTAGAAGATCACTTTTAGGAAAGAGGAAGGACGACATGATTGTCTTGAGGAAAGTGATGGATGGTCAATGCCTATAAGATGAAGGCTCCATAAAGATGAAGATAAAATTCATGACATGAAATGGAGGAGTTGTACAAGTTACTGAAGGTCTCATGATCTCCACTAAAGAAGAGATAGCTACTGCTAAAAACATGGCCCTAAGTAAGGAGCCTGGAAGAAAGTTTCTGGTTAAGAAGGAACTTGGAAGCAAATCCCTAGCTAAGAGGGAGTTTGGACAAGTCCTTGATTGAGAGGGAGGTTCGGTAAATTCCTTTTATGGTAATGGGTACATTCCTTCATAGGAATGGGTATATCATCCCTAGTTGAGAGGGATAGATAGGCATATCATTATTGTCTTCACTTGGGAATAAAGAATGGAGGATTGGGTAAGCATTTGACATCTGATACTCTTTGAGGATGTGTTAGGGCATCCAAGATAAGAGTAGTCACAGAGAACCGATATTATTTGAGGACTAGGAATCCAAGATAAGAATACTCCTAGAAGGATATACCCTAAGAACACCCGAGTAGCATATGTTCCTTGAGAGAAAATGATGATGGTATCTGTTATGCTCCTATACCAATAGGTGTCATATTTCATGATTGACTTGATGAGCTATGTAATATGTTCATACCTTTCCTTGTTGCAAAGGTTTTCCATATTGTCAAAAAATAAAAAAATAAAAAAATGTAAAGAGGGTATACCCTAAAAGAAAAATCAAAGGGTAAAAAGAATAAGATGGTCAAAAAAGTTAAAGAAAATGTACCCCACCAAAAAGAAAAACCAAGGAAAATGTGCAAGCCTAAATACCACTAATTTTTACTCTTGTACAATAAACAATTGTGTGCAGCTTGTTAACTTATGCCACAATTGATGAATAGTCAAACAGCTTAAGCTTGGCTAGGTCATATTTGAATTTTATGTTTTAGAGACAGAGAATAAAATCTGACCAAACTGTTTAATCTTGGCAGATAAGTAGATAGGTAGAGTGAATAAAAGGAGCTCAACAGTTTAATCTGAGCCCTTGGATGTAATAAGGCTAGACTTAGATAGATATCTACATGTAAAAGAACAGAAAGTGTGATAAGGGTTTGCCAGTTTAAATGCACCCTAATAAAGAAGTAAAAATGTCAGGCTAAAGTAGGTAGGGTAGGTAGATAGTGTTGGAGAATTACTTGTGATGGATAATATCTCTAAATGTGTTAATTTTTACTTTTATCACAAGTGCAAAGCAGACATTACACTTGATGCAGTTCAAGCAAGACAAGGTCAAATAAGTAACTTCCATTCACATTTTTCCCTAAAGATTTCACTAATTCCCCCCGAAAGTATTAAGGTCTTTGAAAATTAAAGGGCCTTGAGCATTTCTCTGAATTCTGGCGGGACCGAACCCTCAGCCCAATAATTTAAATGGCCTAAGTACTTAGAATCATCCATAAACCATTCATTTGATTTCATAAAGTCCTTTCCTAAGTAAAATCCTATTTTACTTAGGAACAATGCATAATACCACCTAAAAAACCCCTTTTTTCCATTTTAAGCCTAAGTTTAAATGTATACCCGAAATGTTTTAACTTAGCACTTTCATTTCATTTATCATATTAATCTCTGACTTATATTATATAAGTCCCGCCCTATTTACTCTTTCCTATATTATTTAATTATATGCTAAAAACCCCAAATTATTATATACCCCGCCCCGGTTAATTATAACCATAAACATAGTTAAAAAGGGATTAATGGATTAATCTGAGATTCATTAATAACCTAATCTCCCCGCTCCACAAAATGGGATTAATTAACCCCTAAGGTTAATTAAGAACCTCCCCGCAATTCCCATTCACCCTGATATGATTTATTAACTTGTTAATTAAATAGGGCCCACCGCCATTAAAGTTCCGTCGTACCTCACTTCCTGTCCACCATTCAATCTCGTCCCCATCATCTGATGGTCATTACCAATATCACACCCCCCTTGGTGACCGCGCATTAACGTGCGATCACCAGGCGGTTTTCCTCTCGTACCTCCGCCATGCATCAAGTAATCTATGGAATCGCTGGCTCGAGGCTAAATACCACCCTTCCCCATAAGTGATGCAATATAAATTGCTTACCACCTTCTACTAAATGAAAAAATGTCTCATCATTCATCCTTTCACCCGCCAATATCAACCATTTACCCGTTTAAACACAAACACCCCAGTTTTGCTCGTTTTCACCTGATTGTGCAATAAAACCCTATTAAACCCATTTGTGCCACATAAAGCCTCCGTTAAACAATTCGAGCATGTTTTACCTCCCAAAAATCATTCTGGACTCACTCCATAGGCCTCTTAAGCTCAAATGAAACATTTTCGACCTCCCCTGCAAACCAATGCTTTCTTAACAATTTGTTTTGTTTTACAGGTGATCAAAAGACTGCAGCCTTGGATAAACAGTCTTAATACTAGTCATAAGACCTATTTACTCCAAGATTATGATCAAATCTATTCAAATAGAGATGCAAAATAAAACACACAGCAGAAAGACAAGCAGAGGGAACATGGAAATAAAAGGATTTACTGTTAAAACAGACAGTAAAAACCTAAACTACACATTGAAGGTAAAAGGACACAGTAAAGAATAGTCAAAGTGTATCAGGGTTAAAAAGTATCAGATTGAAGACCAAGTCAAGTAATTCAACTACCATGAAGATAAACATCAGGGAAGATAGTTACAAAATAGAACATACATATTCATGACAAAGTGAAGATAGATGAAAAACATAGCGGTAAAAGTAACAAGTAAACAGTAAACAGTAAACATGAAGACATTGAGGGTTAAACAAAGATGAAAACAATTTCACCAGCTACAATGAAGTTTATCCAAAATAAAAGTGAAAACAGTCAAAAGAAGTTTAAGGTTAAAAGATGAAATTAGAGCAAAAATGGTACATTCTTCATAAATTTCCTGTTTATGTCATAGTTTTACAGAAACTATTGTGGCCAATCCAAGGAGTATCTCGAGAAACTGGAGGAGGTTTTTGTTCCTCATAGGCCAGTATACAAAAACCTCTCTCACTTTGTACACAGGTATTACCAAGAGAGAGATAAGTGCATGTCTTCACAACCTATTTTTCAGTTTGTGAAACGTCCTGTTTTTGACATCTTTTTACAGAGAATATTGGGAACATCTGGAGATGCCTTTTGGGAAAATGAGAGAGGTTTATCTCAAAAACATTCTTATATACAAAAAAATCCAAAATAAATTTCACAATAAGACTCCACTGGAGAAATGAACTTGAAAGAACTATGTGAACAGATAAAGCTTTTAACTTGGATTGTTATCCAAAACATTATGTTCTTTCTCATTGATAAAGTTTTTCAATGTATATTGTATTTTAGAGATGACTTTAGATTAAATTTTTATTATTTTCCTTTGAAAAATGTAGATATAAAGTCTCCTTACACATTTGAACAACAGTCTTCTAATTCTTATGAAAATCATTTCCCAATTAAGGAAAATAAAAAAATTAAGACTAATCATGCAATCCCTGTACATATTCTAGTACCTTATAAAGTTCTTGATAGATATAAACCACTCATTTTGCCCCCTATACTCCATGCTTTCCCTAACGATTATCCCAAGTATCTCCCTAGGTTTGAAGGAGAGAATGGTATCACTGCCCAAAAACATATTCAAGCTTTTGAAGATTATCTTAACTTATTTGAAGTAGATGAAGAGGATGTCAGTATTAAGCTCTTTGCTCTTTCTTTGCAAGACAAAGTCAAGAGTTGGTTCAAAACCCTGCCTGAGGCAAGCATCTCAAATCTCGAGTAGTTTCTCAAACTCTTCCTTGATAGATGGATAATCAAAGTCAATTTTGTCATAATCATAAAAGAATATAACCAGTTAAAAAGGCATCTAGATGAAACAATACAACAATTTTTAGACAGATTTAATCAAATCTATTATTCAATACCATTAAATATAAGACCTCCCCCTAATTCATCTCTTTTGCATTACCCAAGAGCATTTGATTCAGAGATAGAATTTCATATAAGAGAAAGAAACCTCTCTATAATGGAACAAATTCAGAACATGGCAGTAGATGTAGAAGTTAATTTGCAAATTAGAAGAGAAAAATTGAAAGCAAAAAAAGAGGAAAAACTTGACATTTTGATAAAGAAAATAGAGGAAATGATGCATCAGATCACAATGAAAATTGATTGTTTTGTTCAAAATAACCATGACACATCTATTTCACAAAAGGAAAAGGTTGATATTCATGAACAAATTCCTACCAACTCCATCTACCATAGACCAGAAGATAGATTCATAGAGCAATATGTGGAGGAGCAATCTCCTGATCTAATGTGTATATTTGATGACATTACGTCTTTTGATGATTCGCCCAAATATGATTAGTATGATGATGATTATGTTTCCCAAATCCAAATTAACATTGCAGAGGATTTAGAAGCTAATTTGGGGAATAAGGAAGTTCAGGTTCAACAGCTTGAAAATAGTGATCAGCTTGTTCATTTCAGCTATGAGAATGAGGAGGAAAGTGCAGAAAATTTTGAAATCAATGAAGGAACTTTACCATTTTGTTTTGCTTCATTTCAGTTTATCAAAGATAACTATCATGCAATTAGAAATCAAATGTCAACAAGTCTTGATATTAACTATCTAGAGGGAAATAAAATCTTTGTTCAAGATTTCTCATGTCTAGATTTGCAACACCAAAATGCTATTGTATGTCAAGTTGCAAAAGAAGACTTGGAAGTTGAAACATATGATTAAATGATCTAAGATGATTCCTTGCCTCTTTGTTCTGAATCATTTCATTTTTTAAAGGAAATGTGGTATAAAAATTTTAAAGAAAAGGAGGAGCAGCTTGTAGAAATCTATGAAGTTCCATTTTAACCTATATGTAATAAGTTGCAGAAATCCTTCCAAGTTCTTTATGATCCAATAGCTGATAGGTTGAATGATGAATGCAATCAAAAGTTTTCTCCATTAACAGATTATGAGAGTCAAAATCAAGATGATAATGGTTTCACCATACAAACATTACAATCAGTAGAAATATCATCACAAAGCTCATTTGAAAACATGCAGGGTGATAAAAATAAAGGTATTATTTTAATTTCATGGCATCAAGGCTATCCAAAACAAATATATAGTTGTTTGAATCATTTCAAGAATAGTGTATATATGTTACAAGATCCTTTTGTACAGTTTCTAGATCCAACAAAGGAGATCAAGAATTTCCTTATCTTCTCAAAGGTTAACAAAGCTATATTTGATTTCAACATCTCAATTTTAAACACCAACAAGCACAAGCAACAAAGGTCGCCAATGTATATGATGCTTGAGTGGTTGCATTGGTTGTTTCATTTTACCTAACCAACAGTCAGAAAGTTGATTAGAGTAAGTAGGTAGGATTTCAGTTTGATTTAATTTAGTTTTTAGTAGATTATGAAATAAATCCTAAAAGATTTGAATCCAATCAAAAGGCCCTATGATCTTGATGATTTACTAATTTGGTTTGAAGGTCGCAACACCTTTTAGATTCATGTCAGATCTCAAGTTGAGTAGGAAAAGGTTAAAAATATTTCTGATAAAAAGACCAAGACTAAATATTCCTACCTAAGTTACAAGGTGCTCAAGTGGGATTCAAGTAGGAAGAATAAAGGTTTGGTGTTGATTGGATAGTAACTTGTTGGAGTTGAAGCCCGAAGAGAAAGCCCTAAGCTTCAAAAGTGTCATTGTCATACATACAATAAAGCAACAAGTAGAAGAAGATTCCACAGTTCAGCCAAAATCATTCGGAGGCCATCTGACCTACTGTTCTTGACTTTCCACCAGGAAAATCCATCCCCAAGTGGAGCTAGTGTTATGCTCCTATACCAATAGGTGTCATATTTCATGTTTGAATTGATGAGCTATGTAATATGTTCATACTTTTCCTTGTTGCAAAGGTTTTCCATATTGTCAAAAAATCAACAAAATTTAAAAAATGTAAAGAGGGTATACCCTAAAAGAAAAATCAAAAGGTAAAAAGAATAAGATGGTCAAAAAAGTGAAATAAAATGAACCCCACCAAAAAGAAAAACCAAGGAAAGTGTGCAAGTCTAAATGCCACTACTTTTTACTCTTGTACAATAAACAATTGTGTGCAGCTTGTTAACTTATGCCACAATTGATGAATAGTCAAACAGCTTAAGCTTGGCTAGTTCATATTTGAATTTCATGTTTTAGAGACAAAGAATAAAATCTGACCAAACTGTGTAATCTTGGCAAATAAGTAGATAGGTAGAGTGAATAAAAAGAGTTCAACAGTTTATTCTAAGCCCTTGGATGTAATAAGGCTAGACTTAGATAGATATCTACATGTAAAAGAAAAGAAAGTGTGATAAGGGTTTGCTAGTTTAAATGCACTCTAATAAAGAAGTAAAAATGTCAGGCTAAAGTAGGTAGGGTAGGTAGATAGTGTTGCAGAATTACTTGTGATAGATAATGTCTCTAAATGTGTTAATTTTTACTTTTATCACAAGTGCGAGGCAGACATTACACTTGATGCAGTTCAAGCAAGACAAGGTCAAATAATTGACTTCCATTCACATTTTTCCCTAAAGATTTCACTAATTCCCCCTAAAGTATTAAGGTCTTTGAAAATTAAAGGGGCTCAGAGCATTTCTCTGACTTCTGGAGGGACCGGACCCTTGGCCCAATAATTTAAATGGCCTAAGTACTTAGAATCATCCATAAACCATTCATTTGATTTCATAAAGTCCTTTCCTAAGTAAAATCCTATTTTACTTAGGAATAATGCACAATACCACCTAAAAAACTCATTTTTCTACTTTAAGCCTAAGTTTAAATGTATACCCGAAATGTTTTAACTTAGCGCTTTCATTTCGTTTATCATATTGATCTTTGACTTATATTATATAAATCCCGCCCTTTTTACCCTTTCCCGTATTATTTAATTATATCCTAAAAACCCCAAATTATTATATACTCCGCCCTGATTAATTATAACCATAAACACAGTTAAAAAGGGATTAATGGATTAATCTGAGATTCATTAATAACCTAATCTCCCCGCTCCGCAAAATGGGATTAATTAACCCGTAAGGTTAATTAAGAACCTCCCCGCCATTCGCAATCACCCCGATATGAGTTATTAACTTGTTAATTAAATCGGGCCCACCGCCGTTAAAGTTTCGTCGTACCTCACTTCTCATCCACCATTCGATCCCATCCCCATCATCCGACAGTCATTACCAATATCGCACCCCCCTTGGTGACCGCACATTAACGCGCGATCACTAGTCGATTTTCGTCTTGTACCTCCGCCACGCATCAAGTAATCTATGGAATCATTGGCTCGAGGCTAAATACCACCCTTCCCCATAATCAGTGCGATAGAAATCACTTACCACCTTCTACTAAATGACAAAATGTCTCATCATTCATCCTTTCACCCGCCAATATCAGCCGTTTACCCGTTTAAACACAAACACCCTAGTTTTGCTCGTTTTCACCTGATTGTGCAGTAAAACACTATGAAACCCATGTACGCCACGTGAAGCCTCTTTTAAACAATTGGAGCATGGTTTACCTCTCAAAAAACATTCTAGACTCACTACACAGACCTCTTAAACTCAAATGAAACATTTTCGACCTCCCCTACAAACCAGTGTTTTCTTAACAATTTGTTTTGTTTTATAGGTGATCAAAAGACTGCAACCTTGGATAAACAGTCTTAATACTAGTCATAAGACCTATTTACTCCAATATTATTATCAAACCTATTCAAATAGAGATACAAAATAAAACACACAGCTGAAAGTCAAGCAGAGGGAACATGGAAATAAAAGGATTTACTGTTAAAACAGACAATAAAAACCTAAACTACACATTGAAGGTAAAAGGACATAGTAAAGAACAATCAAAGTGTATCAGGGTTAAAGAGTATTAGATTGAAGACCAATTCAAGTAAATCAGCTACCATGAAGATAAATAGCAGGGACGATAGTTACAAAACAGAACATACATATTCATGACAAAGTGAAGATAGATGAAAAGAAAAGCAGTAAAAGTAAACAGTAAACATGAAGACATTGAGGGTTAAAAAAAGATGAAAACACTTTCACCAGCTACAATGAAGTTTATCCAAAATAAAAGTGAAAAACAATCAAAAGAAGTTTAAGATTAAAAGATGAAATTAGAGCAAAAATGGTACATTCTTTAGAAATTTCCTGTTTAAGTCATAGTTTCGCAGAAACTATTGTGGCCAATCCAAGAAGTATTTCGAGAAACTAGAGGAGTTTTTTGTTCCTCACAGACCAATATACAAAAAATTCTCTCACTTTGTACATAGGTATTACCAAGAGAGAGATAAGTGCATGTCTTCACAGCCTATTTTTCAGTTTGTGAAAAGTCCTATTTTTTACATCTTTTTACAGAGAATATTGTGAACAGCTGGAGATGAAGTTTTGGAAATGGAGAGAGGTTTAACTCAAAAACATTCTTATCTACAAAAACCTTGTTCATGTTTTACATATCTATCATGGATGGAGATATACAAGTGTATCATTGGAACCTAAGTTTGCAGAATTTATGGGGCATAATGCACAAAGGAAGGATGCAGTTAGTGACTGGGATGCCTCATCATCAACTAAGAGTTGCTATCAAATTCGAATTTCTCTTGTTTGTCACCATAAATCCATAGAAATAGTGCCAAATAGATTCATTAGTTTTGAATGTCCTTTATTTAAGTTCTATTAGTGTAAACAGTGGGATATATTTGTGAAACTAATCTTGATATTTTTTCAAAATATTTTAGTTTACAATTAGTATAAATACTTCTTCATTTGAAGTATTTTAGGTGGATTCATATAAATTGCTGTAATATTGGTTATTTTTGAATAAAATGTTGATTGGACCAAACTTTTGTATGGCTTGTTGGATAAAGAATCAATGCAAAGGACTTTCCACAAATTTCTCGAATCAAACACCAGATCAATAAGTCCTTTATACCTTGTGTCTTAAAGTTTTTTTTTTTCTTATATCATCTATGTTTCATATCTGAATGATAAACAAAAATATTAATTCGTAATATGCTTGATTGCACTTTGATTTCAAACGTTATTATTCTCTATGTTTTCTTCTGAATTAGAATAAACAGTGAAACCTTAATTGCTCATGTTTTCTAGTTCTTTCATTTTGATTATTAATTAAAGAATACTACTCTTTATTAGTGATCATTCAAGTTCCCTTTTCAAAAGGTTGAAGGATTCTTAACTTCTCTTCACCCATTTTGGAATCATTCCATTTATTCTAAGCCTTTATTTGTTCCCTGTTTGACCATATTGCTATGTAAAACCATCCTTTGTTACAACTTGGTCCAGTTAAGCCATCTTATTTGACTCTATTAGCCCAATGACCTAAACTAATCAGTCCTACCCCTCTACTATTGAATCTCACCACCCAAACTCAAACAAAACCCCTAAACTTCACAACTAGCCTAATATCTTTAAAAAACAAAGCTAAAACTTAAAGAGGGAGCCCTCTCTAGATGCAGATTGGCTAGAATTTGTATCTAAAATATGGGTTTGTGGTTACCTCGGTCTCCTTTCCCCTTCTTACAACTTCTGAGAAAATCTGAGTGATAACAGTATCTATAAGTCATTGGTCTCAACGGCATTATTATTTGATCTCGTGGAAAGATAGAGTTGTTAGTCAAGGCCTTGATATGTGACAATGTTGGATGATATGATGCTAAACAGATGGGTTACTAATTTGACACTTCTTATGAAAATTCCTCAGATTGAGAATGTCCAAGTACCTTGTATGAATTATGAATACCTCCCTAGTTAAGAGGGAGAGTTGAAATATGTAACTAGGGTCGATCTTCACAATGACATATGTAATCATGTTTTTATGTAACGAGAAAAATAAATTTGTTATTGTTTTTCTTTTGGCATGAGTTTCATGCTCAAGAGGACTTTATTTTATAGGTCAAGCTCCCATTGAGAGCTTCCAGGGCTTATGAATCATTGTCATGTAGGAAACACCCATTTTGGCAGGTTACATCCTGTAAAATAAAATTATTTGAGTCCAAATAAGAGTTAAGGAACCATCTAAGACCAAGTCAAAATGCATGCAGCAAGTCAGCCTTCTCAAAAGACAATTTGACCTAAGGGACAGTGATAAGTTAACCTATTTTATGTGACATGAAGTGTTATGCTCTTGACCTGCGAGAAGATGCCAAAATACCAAATATATGAAGAAATACAACCTAGAACACAGAACAAAATGAGAAATAACATCATGTATTTTATTATTCAGAGATGAAAGAAATGGTCACTTGCCTCTTCAAGGGGGAAACATCCAATAAAGCTAGGCTCGATTACAAAATAAGACACGATGCTCCTCAATGAGGAGTCTCTATCATTTATATAGGATTCATACATGCAATACCATGGGTCAATACCATGGTTCCTTTAATACCATCTATCTAATACCATGGCCCGGTTGCAACTAATTGTGGTCCCTTTCTTTAAATGTGGATCAACCACTTACAATTATTAATATGGGCTTTATTGACTCTTTAACTAACTATGACTCGACCCTATTACATAAATAAGGGGGTTAGGGTTGGACCCTAACATTCCCTCCCCCGTAAAAACAGCCTTGTCCTCAAGGAAGAAGTTGCGGAAATTACTCAAGAATAGTGGCTAGTTCCCAGGTTGCATCTTCTGGAGAGGTGTCTTTCCACTTGACGAGGACATCCTTGATCGTGCAGCCACGCAGATGTCGTTCTTGCTTGTCAAGGACCTGTTCAGGTGGGAGCCAGATTGAACCTTCTTCATCCAATTCAGGTAGACTGGTTTGAATTCTGCAATTGTTCCCCACCACTTTCTTGAGGCATGATACATGGAAGATGGGATGGATTTTTGCAGTGGGTTGCAAGGCTAGCTTGTAGGCTACTTCACCAATGAGTTGAAATATTTGATAAGATCCGTAGAGTTTTGGAGATAATTTCTGACGACCCTTGTCTTTGAGTGATGTTTACTTGTATGGTTGCAGCCTCAAGAATACATGGAAGATGGGATGGATTTTTGCAGTGGGTGGCAAGGCTAGCTTGTAGGCTACTTCGCCAATGCGCTAAAGTATTTGATAAGTTCCATATAATTTTGGAGATAATCTTTGACAACCCTTGTCTTTGAGTGATGTTTGCTTGTATAGTTGTAGCCTCAAGAATACTTGATCCCCTTCTTGAAATGTGCACTCCAAACGATGTTGGTCTGCCTGTTGCTTCATACGATTTTGAGCTTGATGGAGATTATCTTTGAGACGGGCTAGCATGGTTGCACGGTTCTATAGGAGTTGATCCATTGCTTGCACCTTAGAGCGTCCCGGGATATAAGAAGTAGGTGAAGGGGGGAGTTGACCATAAACTGCTTCATATGGATTCATCTTGGTGGTGGCATGACAGTTAGTATTATACCACCATTCAACTAAAGGTAACCATTGTTCCCGTTGATGTTTCTTTTCTGAAGTGAAGCACCTGAGGTAGGTCTCCAGACATTTGTTGAAAGCTTCAGTTTGACCATTAGTTTGGGGATGATAGGAAGTACTTAGTTGTAGTTGGGTACCTTGTAACTTGAAAAGTTCCTGCCAAAATTTACTGGTGAAGGTCAGGTCCTAATCAGACACAATGGAAGTGGGCATGCCATGCAATTTGAAGATCTGGTCCATGAAAGATTGAGCCACCAAAGTGGGTGTAAAAGGGTGGGGTAGGGCGCAAAAATGAGCATACTTAGAAAGTTTGTCCACAACCATCATGATGACTGACTTGTTGCCTGACTTCAGAAGACCAGTAATGAAATCCATAGAAACATGCGTCTAGATTAAGGTAGGGATGGGAAATGGTTGTAAAGTGCCTAGAGACTTGACTATTTCTCCTTTGTGGTGCTGACACACATCACATTCAACTAAAAAAGTAAGAATGTTTGTTTTCATGCCTGTCCAAAAGAAGGAACGATAAGTGCGAACATAAGTCTTCTAAAATCTTGCATGGCCTACAGTGGGAGATGAGTGCAACTCTGCCGAAATGTGTGTTTTGAGGGTGCATATCAGGGATATCACTATTCTATCCTTGTAGCGAAGAATCTCATTCTTCCAAGAGTAGCCCGCCGGGGAATTAGGATCTTCTTGCAAGTTATTAATGAGTTGGGAGAGTGAAGGATTTGAAAACCATTCCTTGTGAGCTTCTTCAATCCAATCTAGAATGGGAAGAGAGATTGCTAGTAGGGTGTTTTCCTCCTCAAATTGGCATGATAAAGCATCCACTATGACATTTTCGCACCCTTTATTATAAATTATCTCATAATAATATCCCATCATTTTGGCTAGCCATTTATTTTTCTGTGGCGAGGATAGTCGTTGCTCCAAAAAATATTTAAGGCTTTGATGGTCTATGCAGATTTGTAAACGCCACCCCAGTAAGTATGGTCTCCAAGTATCCATTGCATGTAAGATGGCCATCATCTCCTTCTCATAGGCAGATTTTCCCAGATGTTTCCCAATTAATTATTGGTTGGTGAAGGCCAAGGGTCGACCTTCCTACATTAAGACAACCCCAATACCCGTACCTAAAGCATCACATTCAATCACAAAAGATTTGGTGAAGTCGGGTAGTGCCAATACGGGAGTGGAACACATGTCCTAATGAGAGCTATAAACACCTGTTGTGCTTCATCAGTCTAGAGGAATGAATTTTTCTTGAGAAGGTGAGTGAGGGGTCTAGCAATGTGACCATAATTGTGAACAAATTTGTGATAGTAGCCGGTGAGACCCGAGAATCCTCTCAAACTCTTCAAGGTCTTTGGTTGGGGCCAATCCTACATTGCCTAGATCTTTTTGAGATCCACCCTGACACCTTCACGCCCCACAATGTGGCCCAAAGACTCGACTTCTTCCATTCCAAAAGAGCACTTGGACAATTTGACAAATAATTTATGCTTCCGGAGTAGTTGCAAGAGCAGGTCTACATGTTGAAGATGTTTTTCGTAGGTGAAGTTGTACATGAGAATGTCATCAAAGAAAACAAGGACAATTTTTTTTGAGATATGGCTTGAGCAGGTGATTCATGAGGCTCTAAAAAGTGGATGGGGTATTACAGAGACTAAATGGCATTACAAGGAATTAATAATGGCCTGCATGAGTTCGGAAAGCAATCTTCGGAATGTCTACTTCTTTCATGCATATTTGGTGATAGCCCGAGCGAAGATCTAGCTTAGTAAATAATTGAGCCCCATTTAGTTCATCCAGCAAATCATCAACAACCAAGATGGGGAATTTATCTTTGATGTAAGCCTGTTGAGGGCCCTGAAGTATGGACACATGCGCCATTCCCCATCTTTCTTGAGCACCATGACCACAAGTGATGAATAAGGACTGATGCTAAGACGAATGACACCGGCTTCCAAGAGTTCCTTGATGATTTTTTCAATTTCATTGTTTTGGGCAAAAGGGTGTCTATATGGGCACACATTCGGTGGTTGTGCCCCTGGGACCAAATGATGCTATGATCATGCTCCCCTCTAGAGGGTGAAAGCTCATGAGGTTGGTCAAAGACCTACAGGTGGTTGTTTAAGACTTGTTGCATCTCAGGATGAATATGAAGAGTAGTGGGCTTGATGGACTAGATGGCATTAAATTGGGCGATAACTCCATGATGGCCCTTTTTTAACAACTTTTCCATTCGATGTGAGTTGATGATAGGAGGAGTACCTACCTGGAGTCCGCAGAGGGTATGCGTGTGGTCCTTCTGCTTAAAGCTCATATATAACTCCTAGAAATCCATTGTGATTGGACCTAGTGTGCGGAGCCATTTAGCACCGAAGATAATGTCACAACCACCCATGTTGATGGAAAACATGTGGGTCTTTAGGTGGTAATATCCCATTTGAAGTTTGATATTTTCATAGTGGTCTTCACATTTCATTGTCTCCCCCATTAGCAATCCGGACCTGGAAATTAGAGATTGCTCTAACAAAACAATGCACTGCTTCTGCGACTCTCTGATGGATAAAGTTATGTGTGCTACCACTATCAATCAATACTACTACAGGGAGATGTTTAATAAAACCTCTGATTTCGAGAGTTTGGGGGAGAAGAAATGCCTGCCAAAGCATGGAGTGAGATGATTGGTTCTTCTGGTGTAGCTGGGAGCTCATTGTCCTGTTGGTTTTCCTCATCTTCCTCCTCTAGTCCCTCGTAGGGTGGGGCTTCCTCAAATAAACTATGATCAGTAGCATCAATTTGAAAGAATTTGGGTTCCTTGCATTTATGCCCCGGGGAGTATTTGTCATCACAGTAGTAACACAATCCTTGCTTTCTTCTTTCAGCCATTTCTGCGGGGGGAACCTTCTGAACCTTAAGTGTTTGGGTAGTGCCCTCAGCCTGGGTGGGGCATCCCTTAGCTATGAAATTTGGACGAGGTGACTGGGTCGCTAAAGCATGTTCCACTTCGATAGCCTTTGTGCAAGGTTCCATCCATGTGGCTGGGTGGTGCATCTGAACGTGGGCTTGGATGGCATCTTTGAGACCACTTATAAAACATTCCAAGTAGAATTCATCTCCCAAACTTGCTATGCAGAAGTCTAATGTCTCAAAGGTTGTAATATAGTTGTTTACTATGCCTGTCTGTCTAAGCTTAGTAAGACGACCCAAAAAATTAAATTCAAGTTCAAAGCGGTCATGGATTTTGTGAACGCCTTCTAAGTAATTGTCATTGGATAGCATTTCTGATGCCATTTCCACCATTGCCATCTTTCTTGGTCCAAGTAAAGGCCTCCCACACGTAGTTTAGTCTCATCATCTATGACATGATTCAGAGTGAAATATTGGTCCATTTGTGATAGCCATAGTGCTGGATTAGAGCCATCATATTTGTGCATGTCTAGCTTGGGTGGTCAAGGGTGGGAATGTTGGTGATTTCCATGGAAGTGAAGATGATGGTTGGATTCTCCTTCATGGTCTTCATTAAAAGCATATGCCTCCGATTGTAACATCGACTTTCCCTTTGTGACTGTGTCGTATAATGTCTGGATCTGTGTCGTTAAAGCATCCTACTATTTTTCAATGGTCTCCATCTTCTCATTGGCCATGGCTTGAGATCTGGTTTCTACCATACACAGATCTGGGTCACTTGTCGTCACTGTGAACAAATTTGGGACCACCCGAAAATTGAAGCTCACAAGTGAATTGTACCACCTCTCTCAGCTCATCGTCCCAATTCTTATGGACTATCTCTTATAGGCATCCCAGGAGGGCCTCAGACTCTTTTTTTACTCCTAAAGTAGTTTTACTCCCCACTTATCAATACTGCAGTAGCCAATTTCCATAAAAGTTAATCATGCCCAAAGTCCTACGAGAATCGCCCCAGGGTATAGGAGCCACAAGCATCCCTGCACAAATGATCATATCTGTCTGTGAAACCCTCAAGTGTTGAATGCGAATTAGACTGCGGCAGCGACAGAACCCTAGCTGATCTGAATGGTATTCTGGTGGTAGACCCTGAACTCGTGGATCTGATTGTTACGGCGGCGACAGAACCCAACCTACTAGATCTGATCTGGCAAAGAAGATGATGGGTGATCTTCAGAAAGATGAGTGAACTATGGTCTCAAGGAGTGTCAGGTGCTATAGATCTCAATATACATAAGGGTCCAACAGTTGTACTCGACCCAATCTTTCAGGGCACTAACTAAGGAGAATCAATCGTACCCTTAGTCATACTACACGACTACCCTATCGTACGCACAAGTAATCTCCCTGAGTATTGTTCTCGGTGTATTGTAGCAGCAATATGACCGACGGTTTATCTACGGCGAGGTTTCAGGTGAGCCTAGGGAGCTTCTGATATACCCAGATGGTACGTAGAAGATAGTCCGTGTGTGGTTCTGTCTAATGCGCTACTACTCAAAGGGGTACCCACAAGGGTTACAAGGGAGTCCAACAAGTGTGACCGCCTCTTGTATTTCCAGTGTGCATGCCTCTTCAAATCTGCAGGTTTATGCGCTCAACGACAGATCTCGTGGTTTAAATATGCCGGAACACGTCTCTAGCCAAAAACAATTCTGCTAAAAATGGAGATACCATCAACCTTCGAAAGCGCTCTAATACCACTTGTTATGCTCTTGACCTACGAGAAGATGCCAGAATACCAAATATATGAAGAAATACAACCCAAAACACAGACCAAAATGATAAATAACAGCGTGTATTTTATTATTAAGAGATAAAAGCAATGTTCACGTGCCTCTTCGAGGGGGAAACCTCCAATAGAGCTGGGCTCGATTACAAAATAAGACACGACGCTCCTTAATGGGGAGTCTCTATCCTTTATATAGGATTCATACATGCAATACCATGGGTCAGTACCATCGTTCTTTTAATACCATCTATCTAATACCATGGCCCGTTTGCAACTAACTATGGTCCCTTTCTTTAAATGCGGGTCAACCACTTACAATTATTAATATGAGCTTGGTGTAGGGTAAAGGTAACATCTGTACATACCCACAGTATGCATTTACAACAATGCATCCACAACTATCCCAAGATATTTGACTCTACAATGGACTCAAATTATCAGACCTTAAATGATCTAGTGGCCCTCTATTACGGTTCATGTGTAACGAAACTCAATCACCCCGCCAATACCTCCTATCGGGACCTTTAACTAGACCTCAAGCCTTTGTATAAGAGTTTATTAAAATCTTCATTCATAATCCTTTTATCGAAATTTAAAAACCCTTCATTCACTCAATTCCCTTATAAATACGTTTACAAAGGAATTACTCCGCAAACATATATTTTCCCTTTGGTATGGCCTCTGCACATTACCCGAGGTTCCTTTATCGCAATCGGGCTCACAAACACTATCAGTGCTTTATTTCCAATTGAATTTCATTAACACACAACATGGGAATACATTAAAACCCCCGCTCCGAACATACATATCGGACCTCAAATGTTATACACTCCACACTATAGCTCCATCGGGTCCGTATCTTCTACAACATCCTCCTCTGAGCTCCGATCTCTGCCAATTCTGATATGTGATGGCCAATTTAATCATGACCGTCGATCAGGATCATGATCCGACGGTCGACGATTAATCGCTTGGTCACCGATATATAGCCAACACCAATCATCAATTATCTATATCAGCGATATCGTGACTTCACCAATCACCCCTTTGCACTTCCGATCGCCGATATGAAAATTAATCATGATTGTTCATTTGGCCATGATCCAACGGTCCACAATTAATCGATGCTCTCTCTTTGCAAACCTTCAAGGCTCATTCTGATAACTTAAAAAGGGATTATGTCGCAGCTATTTGATCTCAGTCGTTGATCTCTGAGATCTAACGGCTGCTGAGCATCTAACGCTTCACTTCTCCATGTGATCCTTTTACTTGGTTTTTTTCCTTAATTCTTCAAGTTTCCTTTGTGATTAAGGTTTTCTAAAGGTCTTGTTCTTATGTTCTTTCACTTCCATTGTTCAGCTTCCTCTGAATTGGACTCCTTAGCGGATTTTTTCTTCGCAACTCCTCTCCAAAGCTAACTCTGGTTTTCACTTGGATTCAATGATTCCTTGTGATTCCTCTGGACCATATTACGCCTCTGCGTACTTCAAAAATTTGCCTGCAATTCATTACAAAACCTACAATTCCATAATTTACATGTAATCCAATCATTCAATATCCATTCACACATATATTCAGTTCCAAATGAACCTCTGTATATTAACATGAACAATTAATTACAATCGAGATTCCCGGTCTCTCACACACACATAGCCCTGATTTTACTATTATTCGTGGCCTCTTTTCTGCCTTTAGGCTTACATATGCTTATATGGAAACTTGGATTGGATTAGTGATCCCATACTTTCCTTAAATCACTTAAATAAAGCCCTAAAGCTTGCTACATGCATACATATGTGGCAGAGTTTATCCACTCCATCGTTTCCCTCTGTTTTAAAGCAGAAAAGTCTCCTTATCAAATCAATGGTCCATATCTACTCTAATTAATTCCTAAAATCTCTCTCTTGCTCCTAGAGAGTTGGAGTTGACTTCTACCACTCATGTTCTCATTTATTTATTTTGAGAGCATTTACATATTCTCCCATTATCTAATTAAAATCACACTTAAAATCCTAATTATTACATTGACTTGAGACTTAGAAAAACTATTTCCTAAAATGCATGACCCCCTATGTCTACTATTTACAACTATTTTCCCTGAGCTGAATGCTCCTGCATCAGACTCCCAAAGTAGAAAATATTCATGATCTCCTGATCATGTTTCTTTTGGTCTTAGTCTTCCTAGATCCCATACTTTGTTCTGTAACTGTCCAAATGCGTTGTTCCTTTGTTGTTGCTTTATGTTTGTTGTCTTTTGCTCCATGTTCTTCTTCTTTTCAATCAGCTTCAAACTCTGATTAATCGTCCTTCCTATTGTTACTATTTTTCTCCATTTGAACTGTTGCATCATCAGCTACCATATTTCTTCAATTTCTATGTCCATCATATCTTTGGGCTGGTCCATATTCTGCTTTGTATTTCTGTGTCTTTCTCTTTGTTTCAGGTTATTGTTTTTGTCTTCTATGCTGACTCCTCTTTTACTTGCTTTGTGCTTTGGTTTACTTACTTTACCGATTGCCTCCTACCATCCTTACCCTCTTTAAATCATGACTTTTCAGCATTCTTTCTAGAAAATTAATTTCTTCATTCCATGGATTGATTTCTTTCATAGAATTCTCTTCGTCTCTCATATTTATTTGGTTGTTCAACTATGCCAAATCTCCTCCAACACTTGCAACAAAACCTGCACACTCAAAACACTTGTTAAAATTAAAAAATATAAGGTTGTTGTGCCTTATTTCCCTTTGGAAACAATCCAGTTTGTTGTTATGTTTCCTCCTCCTATATCAGCATATCAGTATGATGATTCGAATTCTCAACAGAATTCATGATACTATCAGTTAGTCTCTCTTCCACACCATCTTTTCTAATGATGTCTTCCTGCTTGGGTTCACAGTAGTGAACTTCTCCTCCTTTAACCTGTTGTTGGTTATCTTCACTTTGAAATTGTTTGATTCCATCTTCAAACAATCTCTGCTCAATCTCTATGATCACATACTCATACTCATTCATGCTTTTTAATGAACCTGCAAACAAATTATTGCATCTTCCTGTATTCATGGCTACTTGAGACACATCTTCTTCTTCAGACATTATAACTATAGCTTTTGTTCTACCGTCATGTTCTCTCATTAATTTCTCCAGCAGTTTAATCTCCTCTTCACACTTAGCAAGCACTTCATCACAATGCTCTCTTTTTCTAGCGTCATCCTTCACATGTTGTGTTATAGTATTAAAATATTGTCTTCCTTCGACCCTTGTAATCTCAAGGTCTTTCTACTGTAGAAAATCACTACTTCCCTCATTCAAGAGGTCTTCTCCATCATACTCTATTATCCTAGAGTACTCCTCTAGACTTTTGACATCTTCAAATGATTGTCCATCCTCTTCAAAACACTCCTTTGTTAGTGTTCTTTCTCCCTTTGCTAAGTCTTTTGCATGGACTTCTTCCTTTTTAACATCTTTCAGTAGATGTCCTTCTTTTTCCTTGATTGTTTCAACAGTTTCCATGGCTACCTCCATTGTGCTTATCATCATAGTGAATTGATGATCCTTTACTATGTTTTTAGCTAACATAGTCTCTTCCTCAAGTTTTCCTTTAGTCCCTTGTTGTTTATCTCCTCTGAATATATCTTCAAATGGTTGCTTTTCTCCTGCAATATCTTCCATCATACACAAACTATCAGTTTTAAAAATATAAGACCCTATGGTCTCACTTGATGGTTCAACCATCATATCTCCTTGTTGTTCTAAATCATTTAAATGATTCAGAAATTTTTTTGATTGTCTCTTCTTCAATATCTTCAAGCCCTTCACTTGGTCGCTTGATATTTTTCTCCAGCGGTATATGAGATCTATCTAACTTATCTTTTTCTAGAACAAAATTTTGATTCTACTGGTCTTCTTCCTTCTTCATGACAATATTAGCAAATTGTCCTTCACCTGCAAACACACACAAATTTTCAGATTTAAAATCATAATACTTTTTGGTCTCACTTGAAATTTCAGTCTTCAAGCCTTCATCTTCACTTTCTCCCAGAAATTCTCCTTGTTCTGGTTCACAAATGAATTCTTCCATTTTTAACTCAACTTCCTTAAGTTTTTCCTACAACCACTTTATTTGCTTTTGTTGTAGCCTTCTCTGCATCTCATACCATTCCACTGACTTCTTCCTCAAGACCCAACCTAGTCTCTGACTTTCCTCAAGCATTCTCCTTAATGCATTGAGTTGTTCTTTTAATTCAACAACCTCTTTGAGAATTTCTTCTTGACTCATACTCTTGCCATTTTCTTTGGCATTCTCTTTCTTATATTCTTTGTTGTGGCTTCTCTCTGAACCTCTACTATGACTATCAGTAGTCATCTTCTTCCCTTCTTTCTTCATGGGCTCCTTTACAACAAGCCTCTGCAACAGTTAGTCCTCCTGGCTGCAATCTTACCTCACTAAGCTCTCCTCACTCAATCTTTTGGTAATCATAGGTCCTTTGTTTGGAACCTCTTCTCTTAAGCAACATCTTTGCTCCTTCTAGGCTTCTGCAATCTCTCACTCTCTCTTGAGAACACTTCATTTGTCCTCTTTATCCAATCTCTTGTTGGATTCTTCAGGTTCACTGCCACTTCTTCTTCAAAGTATTTTCCTTACTCTGCCTTCAAGAACACATATGTTCTTCTCACAACTTCTCTTGTTGTCACTTGTGTATTAGTATAAAAATACACATTCTTAATTTAAAACAGAACATATTACCTCACCTCCAAGATCTAAGCATGATCTTGTTTCACCCATTCTTCTACACTTGAATGGATTGTCCTCTGTTTAGTTTCTCAAGTCCTCTTTCCTTTAGAACTTGCATTAAGCAATATTTCTTTTTCTTTCCTTTAAGGAATCCTATGTTCCTGCCTACTCCAAGCCTCCGCTGGAACTACTACAATCTTCCAAAACTTCAAAGTTCTCCTTACAGATTACAAATCTGCTCTGATACCACTAATAGTGCAGAGTAAAGGTAACACCCGCACATACCCACAGTATGCATTTACAACAATGCATCCACTACTGTCCTAGGATATTTAACTCTACAATGGATTCAAATATTCAGACCTTGAATGGTCTAGTGGCCCTCTATTACCGTTCCTTTGTAACGGAACTCAATCACCCCACCAATACCTCCTAGCAGGACCTTTAACTAGACCTCAAGCCTTTGTATAAGACTTTATTAAAGTCTTCATTCATAATCCTTTTATCAAAATTTAAAAACCTTTCATTCGCTCAATTCCCTTATAAATACGTTTACAAAGGAATTACTCCGCAAACATATATTTTCCCTTTGGTACGACCTCTGCACATTACCGGAGGTTCCTTTATCGCAATCGGGCTCAAAAAAACTATCAGTGCTTTATTTCCAATGGAATTTCATTAACATGCAATACATGGGAATACATTAAAACCCCCTCTCCAAACATATATATCGGACCTCAAATGTTATACACTCCACACTATAGTTCCATCGGATCCATATCTTCTATAACATCCTCCTCCGAACTTCGATCTCTGCCAACACCAATATGCGATGGCCGATTTAACTGTGACGGTCGATCAGGATCGTGATCCAACGATCGATGATTAATCGTTTGATCATCGATATATAGCCAACATCGATCGTCGATTATCGGTATCGGCGATATCATGAATTCGCCAATCACCCCTTTACACTTCTGATCGCCGATATGCGAATTAATCATGACCGTTGGTTTGGCCACCATCCAATGGTCCACGATTAATCGATGCTATCTCTTTGCAAGCCTCTAAGGCTCATTCCGATAACCTAAAAAGGGCTTCCGCCATAGCGATTTGATCTCAGCCATTGATCTTTGAGATCTAATGGTTGTTGAGCATCTAACACTTCACTTCTCCACGTGATCCCTTTTGTTGAACAGGTAAATCCCCTCTGCGGACAGAGGCGATCCCACTAGCCCAAATGGGGTCTAGCAACAATCAAACAACGCTAACACGCAGGTTCCTAATTGCAAATCAAAGATCGATGATGAGGGCTACCTGGATTCCAACGTGTACTTGTAGAAGAGTCGTCGCTCCCGTTCCTTTGCTCCGGTGGTGCGTCAGATCCCCACGATCCTCGGTGAACGGACCTGCACATGCCAAAGAACGACACAAATACAAGCATAAAATCCAATAGATGCAACTATATATCGGTCAGAAAGGATATAACTCAATCATCATTATAAACACAATAAGAGTGGAACCATAATGATAGTCGTCTATTAATGAATAATAGGCAGAGAAAGATACAATCAAGGTTCTGATGTTGAACCTATTCTCTGGCTGGGCGAGCAGCTATGTATGCCTTGCAGTAAACCTTCTCTCTCTCAGGATTCCGGCAGCATAACCTCCCTATGCTTTAAAACTCTTACTATCACTCTAGCATTACTCCAGAACTCTTAGAACTAGCTTGTCTAATGCATGAGGACAGACTTTTATAGATGGAGAAGGGAGGAAGATTCAATGTACCAGGACGCCCATTGTGGATTGGCATTATCTCCGAAAAGCTACTGAGGATAGGTGTCAAGGATAGATGATGACTCTCGACCTCTATCAGATGGATTTTTCCCTCAAAGGACTTCATGATCTGAGAGGAAAAAACATATGGGTGCGCGTTGGCCAAAAATCATTACCAAATTTAGTTTGCGCGAGTGTTGCTCTAGGATAGAGCGCCAATGGGCGCACCCCCTTTTGAGGATCTCAGTGATTGGCGCGGATAAGACACTGTGTACCTGGGCCAATGGAAAAAGGGCACTTTTCAGGGATAATTTGCAGAAGGTGTCTTATGGGAACATGAAGTACATACTCAGGGGAACATAATGCAAGTGTTTTTAGGCTATGTCACTGCTCACAGGTCCCGGAATGTATCCTCCAATGTACGAAAACAGGGGTAACAGGGACGGTGACCAATGGTGACAAATTACTGTGTAACACCTTTACTTGGTTTTTTTCCTTAATTCTTCAAGTTTCCTTTGTGATTCAGGTTTTCCAAATGTCCTGGTCTTATGTTCTTTCACTTCCACTGTTCAGCTTCCTCTGAACTGGACTCCTTAGCGGATTTTTGCTTCGCAACTCCTCTCCAAAGCTAACTCTGGTTTTCGCTTGGATTCATTGATTCCTCATGATTCCTCTGGACCATATGACGCCTCTGGGTACTTCAGAACTCTGCCTACAATTCATTACACAACCTACAAGTTCATAATTTACATTTAATCCAATCATTCATTATCCATTCAGACATCTATTCAGTTCCAAATGAACCTCTGTATATTAACATGAACAATTAATTACAATCGAGAATCTCGGTTTATCACACACACATAGCCCTAATTTTACTATTATTCATGGCCTCTTTTATGCCCGTAGGCTTACATATGCTTATATGGAAACTTGGATTGGATTACTGATACCATCCTTTCCTTAAATCACTGAAATAAAACCCTAAATCTTGCTACATGCATACATATGTGGTAGATTTTATCCACTCTATCTTTTCCCTCTATTTTAAAGCAGAAAATTCTCCTTATCAGCTCAATGGTCCATATCTACTCTAATTAATTCCTAAAAGCTCTCTCTCGCTCCTAGAGAGTTGGATTTGACTTCTACCACTCATGTTCTTATTCATTTATTTTGAAAGCATTTACATATTCTCCCATTATCTAATTAAAATCACACTTAAAGCCTAATTATTACATTGACTTGAGACTTAGGAAAACTATTTCCTAAAATGCATGACCCCCCTATGTCTACTATTTACAATGATTTTCCTTGGGTTGAATGCTCCTGCATCAGAGCTTTATTGACTCTCTAACTAACTATGACTTGACCCTATTACATAAATAAGGGGGTTAGGGTTGGACCCTAACATGAAGCCTATATATACAAGGCTATTCGACCACTTTGGAGAGCATTCAAGCAATATCATAAAAGTTTGATCATTGGACAAGAAAGAGTCTCACATCAAGCGGAAAAGAGGAGGTCAAATAAGAAGGAAGAGCGAAGTGATTTTGGAACTGTTTTGGGCTATTTATGTTCACACGTGTGAGGATATTAGAGTTTATCCTACTGCAGCAAATTAGAGGTATAGTCAACTCAAGGAGGTCAAAACAAGTCAAGGAAAAAGGGTATCTTGTAGGGCGAAGTCACAAAGAAACTAGCACAAGGAAAGCGAAGGAGAAAAAGGGTTAAAGTTCCCTAATTCTGTCACACGTGCAGAAGTTACAGTCAACTATAAGAGGTCGAGTATTGTAAGAAGAGAGGCTGAAAAATTTCAGACTAGGGTTGCCGGGTCGAGGGTTAAGGAAGAAGAATAAATCACAACATCAAGAAGAAGTTGATTTCGACTTGAGGCAAGGATTGACTTGGTCTTGGGGGAGTTTTTGGTCAAGGGTCTAGGTATTGGAATTCATCAATTGAATATTTTATAATAAGAAGAATTCTCATGGGTTTTCCTCTCAAGTTTGGAGAGGTTTTGGCCCTAGATGATCACATATATCTTGTGTCCTTTGTCTCATTTCTCTTTATGTTTTGGTAGTTGTTTGATGAAGAAAACACTAATAATAATCAAGTGAAAAAGAAAAAGCCAATCTAAAGTAATAAAATCGCCTCACAAATAGTTATCAACAAAGAGAAATCATCCTTTTACTACTACCCTAGATTTCTTAACACAAACATAACAAAAAATTACGTAAGTGACAACTCATCATTTAAAGTGTAGAGGCTATGAATTTAGTGAAGGAAGTGCTAAATCAATTTAGGCATTGGCATAAAAATGAAGTACATAACAAAACTAGAAGATGTACAAGCATAACTGTGATAAACCATTATATTTGTAGAGTTATAATAAGCAATCATGGGAATTGTAAACCAATACACAATAAAAACTTAACGTCTTCATTGTATTTGTTAGTATCCTAGAAACAAATGTGTTACTTTTCTGTCTAATTAAGACATCAACCATAAAACAATGAGCAAATCAAACCCAGAGAATTGGAACTAAAATTGATCAAATGTACATATTAGTGTAAATATAAAGACAATTACAAAATTGGGAAGGTTTGAGCATCATGAAGAACATAATGATTTAAGCCATATAAAGGAATGACAATATGAAGCCAACCTCAAACTAAGAGATATGGACAAATAGGAGGAGGTTTTAAAAATGTGCACCTATGTAACTATGGTTCCTTGACTGTTATAATACTTCATAACTTGACTCCTTTTTATATATCTTTTAACATGATGACTTAACGAGAAATACAAGAAGGGTCAAATGCAAGATGATGATCAAAATCATGTTTCATGTAATTAGGTTGGTTAGGTCACATGTAGACCTAGTCAGTCAGAATCACGCTTCTAATTGAGTGCATTTGACCCTCTTGATTGTGACATCTTGTTTATGTGGAATGATGAATTTCCATTAACATGGAATATTTATCTTTGGTTCGTTGACTTGTTAAGCTCACACCATATGAATTAAGTACTAGAGTTGGAACTAATGATAAGTTAGAGGTCCAACAATGATCTCATATAAAAGGTCTAGCGCAATGAGACATAAGTATTGGTTGCATGACAAAATAGTATGACAAGGTAGAACATTAAGACATAAAACCTTAACATACAACTTTACCAAAATACTAAAAATATAAAAGAAACTGAGGGTGGAAGCTCATGAGGTTTGTCAAAGACCTGCGGGTGGTTGTTGAAGACCTGTTGCATCTTAGGATGAATATGAAGAGTAGTGGGCTTGATGGCTTGGATGGCATTAAATTGGGCGATAACTCCATGATGGCCTTTTTTTAACAACTTTTCCATTCGATGTGAGCTGATGATAGAAGGAGTACTGCCTAGAGTCCACGGAGGGTATGTGTGTGATCCTTTTGCTTAAAGCTCATATATAACTCCTGGAAATCCATTGTGATTAGGCCTAGTGTGTGACGCCATTCAGCACCGAAGACAATGTCACAACCACCCATGTTGATGGAAAACATGTGGGTCTTTAGGTGGTAATCTCCCATCTAAAGTTTGATATTTTCACAGAGGCCTTCACATTTCATTGTCCCCCCCATTAGCAATTTGGACCTGGAAATTAGGGACTGCTCTAACAAAATAATGCACCGCATCTACGACTCTCTGATGGATAAATTTATGCATGATGCCACTATCAATCAATACTACTACATGGAGATGTTTAATAAAACCTCTGATTTTGAGAGTTTGGGGAGAAGAAATGTCTGCCAAAGCATGGAGTGAGATCACTGGTTCTTCTGGTGTAGCTGGGAGCTCATTTTCCTATTGGTTGTCCTCATTTTCCTCCTTTGGTCCCTCAAAGGGTGGGGCTCCCTCAAATGAACTGTGATCAATAGCATCAATTTGAAAGAATTTGGTTCCTTGCATTTATGCCCCGGGGATTATTTATCATCATAGTAGTAACACAATCCTTGTTTTTTTCTTTCAACCATTTCTGCGGGGGACACCTTTTGAAACTTAAGTGTTTGGGTAGTGGCCTGAGCCTGGGTGGGGCATCGCTTGGCTATGAAATTTGGATGAGGCGACTGGGATGCTAAAGAATGTTCCACTTCGATAGCCTTTGGGCAAGGTTCCATCCATGTCGCTGGGCGGTGCATCCAAACGTGGGCTTGGATGGCATCTTTGAGACCACTTATAAAACACTCCAAGTAGAATTCATCTCCTAGACCTGGTATGTGAAAGGCTAATGTCTCAAAGGTTGTAATATAGTCATTTGTTGTGCCTGTCTGTATGAGCTTAGTAAGACGACCCAAAAAATTAGATTCATGTTCAAAGTTGTCACAAATGGATTTTTCAAACGCCTGCCAAGTAATTGTCCTTGGATAGCATTTCTGATGCCATTTCCACCATTGCCATCTTTCTTGATCCAAGTAAAGGCCTTCCACACGTAGTTTAGTCTCATCATCTATGATGTGATTCAAAGTGAAATATTGGTCCATTTGTGATAGCCATATTGCCGAATTAGAGCCATCAAATTTGTACATGTCCAGCTTGGGTGGTCGAGGGTGGCAGTGTTGGTGATTTCCATAGAAGTGAAGATGATGGTTGGATTCTCCTTCATGGTCTTCATTAAAAGCATATGCCTCTGATTGTAACATCATTGGCCATGGCTTGAGCTCTGGTTTCTACCATACACAGATCCGGGTCACTTATCGTCACTATGAAAAAATTTGGGACCACCCGAAAATTGAAGCTCACAAGTGAATGGTACCACCTCGCTTAGCTCATCATCCTGATTCTTATGGGCTAAGTCTCTTATAAGCATCAGAGGAGGGCCTCAGACTCTTTTTTTACTCCGAAAGGAATTTTAATCCCCATTTATCAATACTGAAGTAGCCAATTTCCAGAAAATTTAATCCTACCTAATGTCCTGCAAGAATCGCCCTAGGGTATAGGAGCCACAAGCCTCCTTGCACAAATGGTCATATCTGTCTGTGAAACCCTCAACTGCTGAATGTGAATTTGATTGTGATAACAACAGAACCCCAACTAATCTGAATGGTATTGTGGCAGTGGACCTTGAACTCGTGGATCTGATTGTTGCGGCGGCAACAGAACCTAACCTACTAGATTTGGTCTAGCAAAGAAGATGATGGGTGATCTTCAAAGAGACGAGGGAACTATGGTCTCAAGGAGTGTTAGGTGCTACAGATCGCCATATACATAAGGGTCCAACAGTAGTACTTGGCCCAATATTTCAGGGCACTAACTAAGGAGGATTAGTTGTACCCTTAGTCGTACTACCTGACTACCCTATCGTATGCACAAGTAATCTCCCTGAGTGTTGTTCTCGGTGTATTGTAGCAACAATATGACCGACGGTTTTTCTACAGCGAGGTTTTAGGTGAGCCTAGGGGGTTTCCGATATACCTAGAGGGTATATCGAAGACAGTTCATGTGTGGTTCTATCTAATGTGCTACTACTCGAAGGGGTACCCACAGGGGTTACAAGAGAGTCCAACAAGTGTGACCACCTCTTGTATTTCCTGCGTGTATGCCTCCCCAAATCCGCAGGTTTATGCACTCAATGACAGATCCCGTGGTTTAAAGACGCCAGAACACCTCTAGCAAAAAAAAGATCTACTAAAAATGGAGATACCACAGGCCCCAGAAAGCGCTCTCATACCACTTGTTATGCTCTTGACCTGCGAGAAGATGCCAGAATACCAAATATACGAAGAAATACAACCCAAGATACATAACAAAATGAGAATAACAACATGTATTTTATTATTTAGAGATGAAAGCAATGTTCACTTGCCTCTTCGAGGGGGCGACCTCCAATAGAGTTGGGCACTTGCCTCTTCGAGAGGGCTCCTCAATGGGGAGTCTCGATTCTTTATATAAGATTCATACATGCAATATCATGGGTCAGTACCATGGTTCTCTTAATACCATCTATCTAATACCATGGCCCGTTTACAACTAACTGTGGTCCCTTTCTTTAAATGTGGGTCAACTACTTACAATTATTAATACGGGATCTATTGACACTTTAACTAACTATGACTCAACCTTATTACATAAATAAGGGGGTTAGGGTTGGACCCTATCATGAAGCCTATATATATAAGGCTAGCCGACCACTTTGGAGAGCATTCAAGCAATATCATAGAAGTTTGATTATTGGACAAGAAAGAGTCTCACATTAAGCGAAAAAGAGGAGGTCAAATAAGAAGGAAGAGCAAAGTGATTTTGGAACTGTTTTGAGCTATTTATGTTCACAGGTGTGAGGATATTAGGGTTTATCCTACTGTAGCAAATTAGAGGTATAGTCAACTCAAGGATGTAAAAACAAGTCAAGGAAAAAGGGTATCTTGCAAGGCGAAGTCATAAAGAAACTAGCACAAGGCAAGCGAAGGAGAAAAAGGAATAAAGTTCCCTAACTCTATCACACCTGCAGAAGTCATAGACAATTATAAGAGGTCTAGTATTGTAGGAATAGAAGAGAGGCCGAAAATTTTCAGACCAGGGTTGCAGGGTCAAGGGTTAAGGAAGAAGAAGAAATCACAACAACATCAAGAAGAAGTTGATTTCGACTTAAGGCAAGGATTGACTTGGTCTTGGAGGAGTTGTTGGTTAAGGGTCTAAGTATTGGAATTCATCAAATAAGAAGGAAGAACGAAGTGATTTTGGAATTGTTTTGGGCTATTTATGTTCACACGTGTGAGGATATTAGGGTTTATCCTGCTGCAACAAATTAGAGGTATAGTCAACTCAAGGAGGTTGAAACAAGTCAAGGAAAAAGGGTATCTTACAGGGCGAAGTCATAAAGAAACTAGCACAAGGCAAGCGAAGGAGAAAAAGGGCTAAAGTTCCCTAATTTTGTCACACGTGTAGAAGTTACATACGACTATAAGAGGCCAAGTATTGTAGGATGAGAGGCTGAAAATTTTCAAACTAGGGTTGCAGGGTTGAGGGTTAAGGAAGAAGAAGAAATCACAACAACATCAAGAAGAAGTTGATTTCGACTTGAGGCAAGGATTGACTTGGTCTTTTAGGAGTTATTGGTCAAGGGTCTAAGTATTGGAATTCATCAATTGAATATTTTATAATAAGAAGAATCATCATGGGTTTTCCTCTCAAGTTTGGAGAGGTTTTGGCCCTGGATGATAGCATATATCTTGTGTCCTTTGCCTCATTGTTCTTTATGGTTTGATAGTTGTTTGATGAAGAAAAAACTAATAATAATCAAGCGAAAAAGAAGAAGCCAATCTAAATAAATAAAATCACCTCACAAACAGTTATCAACAAAGAGAAATCATCCTTTTACTACTACCCTAGATTTCTCAACACAAACATAACAAAAAAATTACGTAAGTGACAATTCATCATTTAAAGTGTAGAGGCTATGAATTTAGTAAAGGAAGTGCTAAACCAATTTAGGCATTGGCATAAAAAGGAAGTACATAACAAAACTGTTGAGATTTTATGTTTCACAAAAATAGGCAAAAATCTCAGTGTGTGACAACAATAGGAATTTGTTGCTAGATTAGCTCTATTTTGTTGGGAGAGAGTTAATCCATCCTATATTTGATGTAAGAAGATTTATGAGGTAGTTAGATTCTTTTAGCTATAAAACAGGTATCCATACAGATTGTTTGGGAGAGAGTTTGTAAGGAAATTGATTATTTTTTGTAATCTCCTGTTTGATAATAAAGATTGCCGGTGCCTATGTTTGGTGGACGTAGCCCAGATTGGTTGGGTGAACCACGTTAATTTGTTTTCTCCTGTGTATGGTTATTTGCTGTGTATATTGTTTATTTGATTGTTGCACACCTTTTCCTCTAACAAATGGTTATTTGCTCTGATACCAAGTCGCTCGACCTACTGGAGCGTCTTTCTTTCGAACTCTAACCATCATAGCTTCTGATGTAGAGGTTTCTGAATGCGACCTTCTCCTTGTTTCTTCTGATAATAAGGATGCAACTACATCATCAAACTCAATAGTTTCTAATGAACTAAGACTTATAGAAGTAAAAAAATGATCCCATGACTCGGGCAACGAGCACAACAAAGTAATAGCTTGATCCTCGGATTGCATTTTTACTTCTATACTTTGTAATTGCACCAAAGAGTATTAAAAGCATTCAAATGATTATCAATTGATGTACCTTCCTTCATTCGCAAATTGTACAACTGTCGCTTAAGGAGAATCCTGTTGGTTAAGGATTTGGTCATGTACAGTTTCTCCAGTTTCGTCCACAAACCAGCAGCTGTTGTTTCCGACACAATATTAAACAGGACATCATCCGCCAGACACAGTCGAATAGCACTAACTTCTCTTTCATCCATCTCGTCCCACTCATCATCTGTGATGTTGTAAGGCTGTTTGGATTTACCCATCAACGCCTTTGCCACTCCTTGTTGGACAAGGAGATCATGCATCTTCACCTTCCAGATCTCGAAATTATTTTTGCCATTAAACTTCTCAATTTCAAACCGGGCACTCTGAGTTTTCGCCATTTTGTATCAACCAAAAACACAATAATCTCCAAAAAATCAACTATTAAAGACTAGAAATTAATATATATAAAAATAGTGTATATCTTAATTTTAAGCAACACTCCAAATTCGTGCTCCAACTAAGCAGTTTCCAGAGTTATCTCTGATCTTTAAATTAACCCTGATTAGTATAATAAGTGAGAAGAATTCATTGTGTACGATTATGAAAACATGTTGAGAGTTGCGGGCATTTCTTCTCAAAAATAGCAATGAGAAAACGCGCTTACTCAGATTGTTTCTTGAAGTAGGATGACCGAGATCGCACAGCTTCAGTGATGACCGCCTCCATCTGAGAATCCTGGCTAGCCATGCCTTTCGCTTCCCTCTTTGTTGCTTTCAATGCCCATTCCAACTGTGTTTTGTCTGCCAGCGTCTTTCGTTCATCCAGTATTAAATTTTATGAAAAAGGGGCTCCTTTTAATCGCATTTACCAGCACAAAACCACGCATTACATGCGTCCTTCAATCACTCCGCATTGGGCAACCACACGCACTGTATTGAGGAACCACGCAGTGCATAGACACCACGCAGCATTCAATGGATTATACGCATAACCAGCGCGCAATACTACTGTTTGCACCAGCAAGTAAGGGAGTATGCGCTCCACCTCCACGCAACACCAGGCAATCAACTGAATAAACACACGATCCACCAGCAGTGATCCACCTCCATGCAGGTTTATAAACCTCCACGCATCCGCAGGTGGTCCACGCAACAATATGCACCAGCAGCAGTGGACATACGCAGCTCCACAGCCACACCCAAAAAACAAATGGTTTACGCCCAACGCACCAGCAGCAGTGCACACCAGCAATGCACCAAAAACTACGCTCCACACAGCTTCTGCAAACCTCCACACAGGCTCACACGACGCCTCCAACTTGCTCTGATACCACTTGTAAGGACTCTGGACACCACATATTTCCACAATGGTATGATATTGTCCACTTTGAGCCTAAGCCCTCATGGATTTGCTTTTGGACTTACCCCAAAAGGCCTCATACCAATGGAGATATTTGTACATCGTTATATACCTATGATCCTCCCCACTTCTAGTCAATGTGGGACTTTGGTCGTATACCCAACAAAAACTAGAAGATGTACAAGCATAATTGTAATAAACCATTATATTTGTAGAGTTATAATAAGCAATCATGGGAATTTTAAACCAATGCACAATAACAACTTAACATCTTCATTGTATTTGTTAGTATCCTAGAAACAAATGTGTTACTTTTTTGTCTATATTAAGACATCAACCATAAAACAATGAACAAATCAAACCTAGAGAATGTGAACTAAAATTGATCATATGTATATATGATTGTAAGTATAAAGACAATTACAAAATTGGGAAGGTTTGAGCATCATGAAGAACATAATGATTTAAGCCATATAAAGGAATGACAATACGAAGCCAACCTCAAACTAAGAGAGATGGACAAATAAGAGGAGGTTTTTAAAAATGTGCACCTATGTAACTATGGTTCCTTGACTGTTATAATACTTCATAACTTAACTCCTTTTTATTTATATTTTAACATGATGACTTGACGAGAAATACAAGAAGGATCAAATGCAAGATGACGATCAAAATCGTGTTTCATGTAATTAGGTTGGATAGGTCACATGTGACCTAGTCAATCTTAATCACACTTCTAATTGGGTTCATTTGACCCTCTTGGTTGTGACATCTTGTTGATGTGGAATGATGAATTTACATTAACATGGAATATTTATCTTTGGTTGGTTGATTTGTTAAGCTCACACCATATGAATTAAGTACTAGAGTTGGAACTATTGATAAGTTGGAGGTCCAACAATGATCCCATATAAATGGTCAAGTGCAACTAGAAATAAGTATTGGTTGCATGACAAAATAGTGTGACAAAGTAGAACATTAAGACATAAAACCTTAACATACAACTTTACCAAAATACTAAAAATAGAAAAAAAATAGAGAAACAAAAAAAAACTCTAAAACACTTTAATACACTAATAAATATATATAATAAAAAAAACATCGATAAACATATACATCTATTTCTAAATAAAACTTAAACTTCATTAATCAAAATATCTTTCCTTAAAACGTATTTAATTGTAATAAAAATATTTTACTTATAGACTTATTGATACCATACTAAATTTATTATATAATACTTGTAATGTTTTCATAATCATATATCTTCGATTCTTTTTAAATTAAAGATATTCACACTACTATATATAGTATTACACTTAGAATATTCTCTATAGGATATCTTTTATTAAAATTAAACTTCAACATACAAATGTCCATGTTCTCTTTTTTTAATACTTTAAATATTTAGTAAAAATACATGAACACATACCTCTATTTCTAAATAAAACTTAAACTTCATTAATCAAAATATATTTAATTTTAATGGAAATATTTATTTATTTACATATTTATACCATATTAAATTTATTTACATTAAAATATTCCATAATTATTATATTTTTAATTTGTTTTAAACTAATACAATCACATTAAAAATATTAATGTGATTGATATGGTCTAAGGCTTTATAAATATAACCAAAAAACTTATTGTTAATGTAAACATTTATCTGATTAATTATGTATAAAAAGATTATGGGTGAACTTTAACTTAAAAGAAAATAAAAAGAATTACACATCTTATTGTAAAATGGACTATTTTGCTAAATAAAATTTGCTTATATATTAATTTCCCCATCTAATTAGAATATGAATTTATTAGAATTGGCATAATCTCAAATCCCTAAAAAATTGGTGGATAATGAACCAAATAAATATATTTAAACTACTAATTTTTTTTTGTAAGCTTTGGTAGGACTCTCTGATTTTCATGTCCATTACATACCTCACTACGGGGAAGGGTAGCCCAAAATTTGAACCCAAAACTTCCGGTTCGGTGAGACTTCATTTCCACGACCACTGCGGCTTGAACTACCCCATGCAAACAAACTACTAAATTTATTTGAATATATATCTTTCATTGAAATTAAATAAAATTAAATATCAACCTATACCTGTCCATAAATTTATTTGAACATATATCTTTCATTAAAATTAAATGTCAGCATATACATGTCCATGTTCTCTTTTTTAAAATTCTTTAAATTTATTTAAAAATATATCTTTCATTAAAATTAAATATTCCATGTTCTCTTTTTTTTGTTTGAGTACTTTGAATATTTATTAGGAAAATCCATAACCATAAATTTTGTATCCTTCCAATTTTCTCGTTAAATGGACCGTATTGCATTGCAACTTATCACTCATTTCATTAGATATATGATTATGTCCTCTTTCTTTTTTTCAAGTACTTTAAATATTTATTAAAAGTGGATAATCCACAACTATAAATTTTGTATCCTTCAAATTTTCTGGTTAAATGGACTGTATTGAATTGCATCTTATCACTCATTTCATTAGATATATCATTAACCATTAGATGTATTATTAAGATCTGAAGTTTAAAAAAAAATAATAATAATTATAATTAAAGAAGGAAAGAAGATTTTTGTTTCAAAGGAAATAATTTTTTTAACAAGAAGTTTTATATTAGTTAATTACGATTACCTCTCATGGAAATGGTCATACGTGAATGATTTGTGAATAACTTGTGTGAATAACTTGTGAATAACTTATTTAACGCAATTGAATCCCAAAATAATATCCAATAAGAAGTTTTATAATTTAGTAGATTTCTGACTTCACAAAAAATAGATTTCTTAACAAGAAATTTCATACACTAAGAAACCTTATAAATCTTATACACTAATTTGCCGTAGACATAAAATTTATAATAATAATAATAATAATAATTTTAATTAAAATAATATCCATATACCTCATAAGTTGAATTATGATGTGGGATGTGCCTAACTCCATCATGTGAAACAGAGAAAAATAAAATGAAGTTGGGTCATGTGCATGTGCTCTACTTCATGAGTATGAACTCCCTCTGATCTGTGAAAGTCCTGTCCACTCAGTCGCGCAGCTATCCAACATAAATTATGCTAATTGATTACAATGCCGGAAGGAGAAGACTGAATATTTACTGAAAAGAATTCTCACACAGTGATCCACTTTTATATTCTTGGTACTCACCTCAGCTAACTAAATATTTGTTGAAAAAACCAACATTCCCAGTCATATACCAAAATGCAGTGCAAACCAGAAGAAATCTGAACTCTACCCTGAGTGCTGAACACAGCATTCCATAATAAGCCCAAGACATAACTAAAAAAATCATGTTTAATAACCAACAGTTCCAAGAAAAAAGGAGGGCAGCCTGAAAGGCTATCTAGACTCCGAAATCTGAAAAAAAAATTAGTACAGGATCTGCCCAAAACAGATTTGAAACTGATCAATAAATAACTTTTTCCAGTTTTCTCCTGTCTCTGCATGTCAATAAATGAGACATCCATGGATAAACCCAACAAACAAATTTTTCCAGTTTTCTCCAGTTTCTGCATGTCAATACACGAGACATCCATGAATAAACCCAACAAACAACTCCCCCAAAACTTCCGAGCCTCAAAACTAAACTCAAAAACTCTGCTCTAGTGTCATCACATGATGCAATCTGCACAACAATAAACCACAGAAAATGCATACAGCTCTCCCAATCTGCACAAGGTTTTAACTACCTCTCGGCGCTGCATTGACCAGGGCCTAGTTTACAAAAGCACATTGTATCATCTTAGTCAAAGGTTATCAATACCTGAAGAGGCACAAGACTCAACTGTGAGATTATGATCCCCAGACTTTGAGTACAGATTCGTCAGGAATTCCAGGAACTGTACTTGACTTCTGAGCTTGAGAATGTAATCGGCCGTTTGATGGAAGAGAACTTCTGGAGCCTCCATGTTCCTGCCTCCCGGAATAAGCCTCTGCAAAGTTCTCAGCCTCTTGCCAATAGATTTTTTGTCGCTGAAATTTGAAAATTTGGAAGCAGTCCGGGCAGATTTAGGGTTAGGTTTTCTGCATACCAAGAACCTTCTTCGATCTGAACGGATCGAACCAGAGCCCGGAACTCTTCGAACCGGGGAAGCTACCTTAATGGTGGCAGGATTCCCTGTGTCTAAGCTCGTCAGAGACATGATTTCTTCTTCAAATAACTGTACTTCACCTTACCTTCAAACCCTTGGGGTACAAATCTCTCTGCTTCAAACCCTTGGGGTGCAAATCTCTCTGCTTCACTCCACCGTTTATCCAGTGACTTTGAAGTGCAAATCTCAGCTAATGAGTTCAACTTCCTCAACGTAAATTTTAATATGAAATGGAATGAGGGAACTCTTATAAGGGCTCGGAAATCTTGACCTCGGCAAAAGTCTGGCAGTGCAGAGTAGGTTTGCATGTGGGTGACCGATTTAAGTACATATAACGCCGGGCCATGCAGCCTGGCGAGGCCAGCTAAGGCCACCCGAATGACCTGCGAAGCCTTAAAGATCCATCGGTTCAAGGGATGGTTGGTGTAGTAATTTTGGGGATTTATGTTGAGAATTCCGGGGGAATATGCGTGCGCCATTGCTGCTTTGCTTCGTGGGCCTCTGATAAAACAAATGCCTCGTACTGCCTGTAACGGTAAGGCACATGGTGGCACATGATTCCGGACTTGTTTAAACAAACCGTAATTGTCCATTCCCATGTGATTCTGGCTGGCTCTGCTATACTTCAATCCGTGCACGGGGCAGTCAGCGTCCTCGTGTGTTGCACACGCAGCCATATCGATATGTATTATCTTTTTTCCCCGGCATGTGGCTGCCCTGAGAGGAATTTTGATGCGCAGCGTGTTCTGCAAATTCTCTGGGCAGGATCGTGTGAATCAAAATAAGCGTATGTCATGCTCTTCGCTTTTCGGCGAGCCTCACTTGTGGCACAAGTTTTAGGGTAGGGGCGGGTGCGATCCCTTACCTTTTCCCCTTTTCTGGGAAGGTCTTGTGCACCGGATACCAACTTTAGTAAGCAATAAATTAAGGGTTGGCCCATCACGAGGAAACTTCTCCAACGACTCTTGGCTTTAAGATGAGACTTGCCCAGCAATATTCATGTTGTAATTCAAATGGGCTAAGAATTGTAATTGTCATAGGTTAATATTAAAATATTTGGTTGTAGGGTGGTTATTTAAAGGCGTTGAATTTATTTTTAAATTAAAATAATGATTTTATATATAATGATTTTATAATTTAATATTGTAATTTTAATAAAGAAGGTTTAGGTTTAAAGAAATGTTTTTTAATAAAATATCTATTATACCATTTCTCATTTATTAATTTTTATTTTAACCAAAATGATCTATTCTTACCATTACTAGTTATTCATTTAATAGGAGGAAAAAAAAAAAAAAAACCTAATCTCAATCATTGTGTCATGAATACCACAACACTAAGGATGCAATACCCTCTTTCCAATGGAAAACATCCCTAGCTATCTCTGATCATTGTTATTGAGAGTGTGAAGAGAATGGGACAACACCTCAAAATATCAACCTTTGGTGAAAAAGGCACCAAGCACATTAAGTTGTAACACCTTCCTCCCACATTTACCCAAGCTAACCAATCCACTAGGGTAAACATGTGACGAAGAGTTACTATGATATGATTCAACTCCCCAAGTACAGTTAAGGAAGTGGAACAAATAAGACAAGACCAATATGACCTTCCTCAGGAGCTACAAAACCTTCAGGAGACAACCAACCCTTCCAGATGCCCAACCCCTGAGATAACTTGATGTTTTGTTGATTTGGACCCCCAATCGTTCCCATGACAAGCCATGCATGTGACTGAGACCCCCCAGTCGCTCCCACAACAAGGCATGCATGCGACAGTGGCCTTTTTAGGTAGTTTTGTGCCACTTTTTCAGGGCCAAGACTCAGGGCACTGCCCAAAACTTCATGAAACTTACAGAAAAAAATAAATAAATAAATAAATAAAGAAAAAAAATTAAAAAAAAATTAATAATAATAATATAATAATTAACTCTGAGATAAGGTTACTAATGCAAACACTCGATCAAGGACTTGATCTGACGCTTACTAGTCATGACAAGCATTTCATCAAACATATCGTAAACATGAAATCTACATGGCATAACAACAAATCTGAAAATAGGGATTTCATACTTATCTGAGGATCGTCAAGGAGGATTGATATCTCCTCCCAATAACTACATTTTTGTCTATTAAGTCATTCATTCATTATTATTTCATCTACTAACCAAAACATGATGAGAGCCATACATCAAGATTATCATAAAACATGCTCATAACCATCAAATAACCAAAAATATATCAATGATGAAACAACTATTAAAGCCACATAATGACAAACACTTTTACTTATGAAAATACGAAAGGAAAAGGATCTCTTATTAACATATGCAAATCCAACCAAGTCAAGTACTTCCATATACCACCCAACCATAGATTGGGCTGAACCAAATCTCTCTTTCAATCAATCACCCCTATGCCATATTCCAAGCATGAATGTGGGATCTCATGAAACAAATGAAACAAACCAAACCAGGGCTTCTAGAGGCCAAAACACCTCAACCCTCAACCAATGATTCCACCTCACGGTTGGACATCACTAACCATCACCAGATCGGTCTCTACCCAAGTTGTAGGGCTCCAGAGCATTTGTTCCAACCAAGGCTTCCAGGACTAGTAACTCAACCAATAGTTGTTGTTAGGATCCAAAGTGTTTGTCCAACCAGGGCTTCCAGGACTAGTAACTCAACCCACCAAGGGCTCTAGAGCATTTGTCTAACCAAGGCTTCCAGGATTAGTAACTCAACCCAAGTTGTTACAGGGCTTCCAGAGTGTTTGTCCAACCAAGGCTCCAGGAACTAGTAACTCAACCCATAACCATAAGGAACATGAGAACTAACCAGAAAACAAAAGGAAAGAAACCCACAACACCATGGTTATCTAAGAAATCGCAAGGCTAGGCAAAATCACTGTCCATCCAGGAAAACCTCCATGCCAATGACAAATCATGCTCCAAAAACCACATGCATGTGTCATGCATGCCAAAACTAGCAAGGAAATCAAACATGCAACTCGGTACCTACAAGAAAAACCCGTTGTAACTGTTGATCCCAATGTCCTCTTGTGCTTTCCTACTTTTCTTTTTCCTTCTTGCCTCAGATCCTAGGTATGCCACTTTCCTCCAAGAGTGCTCAAAGAGAACTCTACTTGTGCAAGGGTATGAGAGAGAGAATAGAGAGAGAGCTCCAAGTTGAAACTAACAAAAGGTTATCACTCTGACAAAAGGCTTTGAACTGATCCTCATAAACCTTTTTACCATTAAGGCCTCTATTTTCTTCATTTTCCATTATTTTCCTCCTCACATGCAACCTGTGACCTTTCACCTTTCTTTTCTCCTATTTTCCATTATTTTCCTAAATAAAATGCCAAATAATGTTTCATGCCTTTCCAAAACCCTTGTCATTTGCCTTTTCCAATTTCCATAGCCATTAATTAATTACAAGTGATCCCCATTACTATGTTTTTCCCAACATATAGCTTGGAGTACGTGTCCCATGACGTTGGTTATTATTTTTCTTTTATTAACTTCATTACATGGATTTTGCAACGGTTGTTACAAAGTTCTAGAATTCACATGCACATTCAAGAGTGGTTGATATTAATGTATTGTAATGTAATACAAGGGAGTACAAATATATAAAGTTACTATAACAAAGATAAATAATTTTGTAAAACTTACCAAAGGAATCCCTTGAATACATTTACAAATATAAAAGTGTAAGGATAGAAATTGACATTTTTAGCAATAACAAATATAGGCACTAAGACCATATTACCACACAACTAACATAATTCAAATAGAATGAGAATAAACTCTAAATAGTTCTGACATTAATAATAACAAATTATTTAAAATATAAGTCATGAACTTGGAGATTACAAGCCTCGCCCCCTTTCAAGCATTCTTGCTTTTCTAGCCAAGGCAAAGATCATCAATGGAATTTTTTCCTCACACCTTAATGATTTTCTAACATGACTTGCACAAGCAAGGGAAATCAAATTCTTTAACCGTGTTTTAGTTTGTGGGCTTAACCTTTGTAAATGGTGAAAGGTGGCAATTTGTTTGGTGGAAAATAAGTTTTTATTGGGGCATTTATGTGGAAATTGAATACAAACAAATTGTAAGGTTAAATTCTATTGATCCAAATTTTGTATCGTTGACCAAATTAAATCAAAATTTAGACAAAAATTCTACTGATATGAATTTCTATGGGAATTTTCATATGGGTAGGCTTAATTCCATTGAAGTGTGCTACCATGGTTTAGAGCAAGTAGCAAAGACATCGTCATTCTATTTTCTATCCTGGCCTCTATTTCATAGAGAAACATACAACACCCTCACACATTAATACAAGCATTTTTTAGTTTGTATACATTTGCTTTATTATGTTCACGCTTCCACACATATAATAAACTCTAAATAGTTCTGACATTAATAATAACAAATTATTTAAAATATATGTCATGAACTTGGAGATTACAATCCTCTCCTCCTTTCAAGCATTCTTGCTTTTCTAGCCAAGGTAAAGATCATCAATGGAATTTTTTCCTCACACCTTAATGATTTCCTAACATGACTTGCACAAGCAATGGAAATCAAACTATTTAAGCATGTTTTAGTTTGTAGGCTTAACCTTTGTAAATGGTGAAAGGTGGCAATTTGTTTGGTGGAAAATAAGTTTTTATTGGGCCATTTATGTGGAAATTGAATACAAACAAATTGCAAGGTTAAATTCTATTGATCCAAATTTTGTATCGTTGACCAAATTAAATCAAAATTTAGACAAAAATTCTATTGATATGAATTTCTATGGGAATTTCCATATGGGTAGGCTTAATTCCATTGAAGTGTGCTACCATGGTTTAGAGCAAGTAGCAAAGACATCGTCATTCTATTTTCTATTCCAGACTCTATTTCATAGAGAAACATACAATACCCTCACACATTAATACAAGCATTGTTTAGTTTGTATGCATTTGCTTTATTATGTTCACGCTTCCACACATATAATTTATCAATCCAAACTTTTTAAGTTAGATTACGATTTTCGTATTACAATTGGATCAAGATGAACACTATATGTCTATTAAACTTATTTATTAAGTCAATTCTAAGTCATATGACTCACCTAACAGAGTTGTTGTTCAAGCTCTAGTTTAGTCGATTGTCAGAATGTTAGGGTCTTACTCTAACCTCCCTACTTTAGGTTACGTATTTATTAGTTAATTATTGTACACAACCATCCTCTTTAAATAAGTTCATTAGATAGTAGTGTCAATGTAAAAATGATATGAAATGGAGTAGATTAGTAATGTTGTCCTAATTCCCGATTCAGAAATAAACCCAAGATGTTTATCATTTGCTTTTTCAAGCGCTTAAGGATTTAAAACATTTGCATAATTAACAGATTCCTTTGAGAGTTTCTTATGTAAATGTTATAAATAGCTTAACATAAAAACATATGCTGAACAACAACAATATAACATCAAAATACAACACACATCAAGCACATGATAAAGGAGTTCACCCCTCTTGGGCTATGTCTCCTTGTTCCAGCTTCCAATGGCTTGGGCCTCTCTATTATGCTCAAATTACATCAAAGGTGTGTTTACAATGCTTAGATGCCTTTGAAACCTGTCTCCACGAGTTTAGCATACCAAAAACTGCTAGAATTGACTATTTTTGCATCAAATTTGGATAAGAATTGAAGGAGTTATGACTTCTCCCATTTCTCCCACTATGCATTCCACAATATGCTCAAAACCCAACAAAAAGCTACAATTGTAGAATTTCCCATTGTAGATCACTTGATAATGCAATCTACTAAACCAAAATACTTGATCTACTTCTACAAACAAACTTGCGGAAGCTTAATCGATTTTGAGCAAGATCAAATAGAACACATATAACAGATAATGAGAAATCAATCACGCGTGAACATAGAAGAATACTCTGGGGAAAGCCTCAGCTAAAAGCCCCAATATCTGTATTATCATACAAGTGGAAATATCTCAGGATTACACAAAGCTTTAGCTCTCAAGCTCTCCAGCTCTCAATACAATCCCTCACTGCTGCTCATAGATAGAATAGACAACACATATGCCTTCCTTCAGTCCTTCAAGCCTCCTATTTCCTTGTGCAGTTTCTCTTGGGGTCCAATGCTACCACCTGTGTGAACTGGCCTCATCACACATTCATCAAACTCAAAAGTAACTGCGCAATTTCTAAGGAATGAATTCCTTCTGCATGCAAGAGATATCCTCCATGGAATATTCTTGCAACTGATAGTACATTGTCCCATCATCTGATCTCAACTAGGTCTTTGACCGAACTGACATGCATGAGTTATTTATGAGAGAATATTTAGTTATCTGAAGTGCAGCAGTTACATGCATCCATGCATTAACTACTTGAGCTCACAATCAGTGCCACAAATTGTTGGAACTAATCTATCTGTACTTAACTCATATAATTGAGCTAACTAATTACAAGTCAAAGTACAACTCATCCTGATCTCCTTTAATCAAGGGATAACTTCCTCAATCAATGGAGAAATTGTTGCATGTCTTTACATAGACTTCATGTTTGATTTCCTACAACTAATTAACTCAAGATGAATTAATTAATTACTTTACAAACCAGCTGCTAAGATCAAATTCAAATTTTAATTCTCAATTTTAGTTTAGGGACTAACTAAAATTGGAATGTATCCCAAAATGCTATTTATAGTAGTGTTATTTTTAGCACTTCTATTTTTAGCATTTCTTGTTGCTATTTTCAACACTCCCTCTCAACAAGAAAGGGATTATCAGTCACCCCAATCCTGTCTATGTGGAACTCGAACTGGCATTTTGACAATGCCTTAGTCAAAATATCTGCAGCCTATTCCTCGGTCGAAACATACATCAACAACATGATCCTCTTCACTACACAGTCTCGAAGATGATGATACCGGATATCAATGTGCTTGGACCTGTCATGAAATACTGGATTCTCAAAGAGTTTGACACAACTCTTATTATCACAGTAGATCACAGTTGGATCCATCATCTGACCAAACAATCCCACTAGAATCTTCCACATCCAAATGGCCTCACATGCTGCCTGACTGGCAACCATGTATTCAGCCTCCGGTGAGCTAAGTGCAACTGACCTCTATTTCTTGTTGTACCAGGAAACTGCAACTAAACCAAGGTTGAAGATTCCTCTAGAAGTGTTCTTCCCGTCTGATGGACTCCCTGCCCAATCTGCATTTGTGAAGCCCTGAAGCTTCACTCCTTCTATCCGTCTATACTACAATCCATACTGAGGTGTGCCTCTAAGGTATCTCAGCACATGCTTCGTTGCCTTCCAAAACAACTTAGTAGGCTGAACCATAGCTTGACTCAGTTGGTTCACCGCAAAGCATAAGTCTGGTCATGTGTTCACTAGATACATAAGTGAACCCATAAGTTGCCGATAAACAGTAGCAGCTACTACCTCACCTGAAGTAGCATCCTCCTTCCTCCATTTACCAGCTAGAGGAGTCTGCATGGGCTCACACTTCTCCATGTGGAATCTCCTGAGTATCCCATTGGCATACTTTCTTTGAGACACAAATACTTCCCCATCTTTCTACCACACTTCCATGCCTATAAAGTAGTGCATAAGACCCATGTCTTTCATCTCAAACTCTCTTGCAAAGTCCTCCTTGCAAGACTTGATCAACTGATCATCACCTGTCAAAATCAGATCATCCACATAAAGAACAATGATCAATGGCTTACCTTCTACCATGATGTGGTAAAGGTTCACATCTGCTTCACTCTTGGTGAAGCCTAACCTAATGAAATAGCTATTGATCCTGGTGTACCAAACACGAGGTGCTTGCTTCAGCCCATACAAAGCCCTCTTGAGTCAACACACATGTGACTCACGATCGAAGGTCTCAAAACCTTCTCGCTACTCAATGTACACCTCTTCCTCAATCTTCCCATTGAGGAACGCTTTCTTCACATCCATTTGATGGATCTTCCAACCCATCTGAGTTGATAGTGCCAACATCGATCTGATAAATGAGTACCTTGCTACAGGAGAAAAAGTCTCATCGTAGTCGATCCCCTCAACCTGTGAGAAACCACGGGTAACAAACCTTGCCTTATGTTTCTCAACGCTGCCATCATCCGCCTGCTTTACCTTGTAAAGCCATCGGGAACTCACCACTGACTTGTCCTAAGGTCTTGGGACAACATCCCACACACTGTTCTGAATGATAGAGTTGTACTCCTCTACCATTGCATCAACCTAGACTGGTTGTTGCTCTTCTTCCTTGAATGAAGAAGGTTCGGACTCTACACACTCCCCAACCAGGGCCATGTAACCAGTGTACCGCTCGGGTGACCTCCTCTATCTGCGTTGAGAAGATGGTTGTCCCACAGTCTCTCGCGCATCTAGCATCAACCTGTCAGCTTCCCTTGAGCATTTCCGCCCATCTCTAGAAGACTCAGCATGAGTGGATGTCTCCACTCCCAGATCCTCTGCATTCAGCTGCTCTGCATTAATCTAAAGCTCCTCTTCCTTAGGAACTGAAAGTTCCTCCTCTGCATGCAACTTGAGCTCCCTCTCCAGTGATACTCGCATGGCTTTCTGCTCGTCGAACTTCAGATCTTTACGTACCACTGTCCTCTAACTGGTAGGCAGGAACACCCGATATTTGTGGGGTGTATCAGTGTACCCCACAAGTATCCCCAACTCAGTTGTTGGATCTAGCTTCTTTTGGGCATCTTTGGTCACATGGCAATAAACCGATGATCCAAAGATCCTGAAGTGACTCACATATGGTCACTTCTCGGAAAAAGGCCTCCATAGGTGTCTTCATTCCCAGTATATAGTGCAGGCTTCTATTCTACAAGTATACTGTTGTATTGCATGTCTTAGCCCATAAATGAAGTGGTATGATTTGGTCATGCAACATAACTCGAGCTACTCCCACAATCGATCTATTCTTCCTTTCGGCCACCCCATTCTATTGTGGGTTATGGTGTGTCGTCAACTCCTGTTTAATTCCTTCTGCAGCGCAAAAGTCCTTAAACTATTGGGAGACATAGTCTCCACCATTGTCACTATGCAAGGCCCTTATTTTCTTTCTAGATTCTTTCTCTGTCAAGGCTTTAAACTCACAAAACCTCAAGAAGGTCTAATCCTTCTTTTGCATAAAGTAGATCCAACATCTACCAGAAAAAATCATCAATAAAAAGAACATAGTACCTTTGTTTAGTGATGGAGGCTGTAGAGAATGGTCCATAAACATCTGTGTGAACTCACTCCAGGATTGCTCCAGCTCTATTGTCTCGATCCTGAAAGGAAGATTTCACATACTTACCCAAGGTACAACCTTTGCATGTATCCATCTACTCTATTGTTCCCTTGGGAAGTCCGGTAGAAATCTGTTGCATGATCTTCAAGGCCCCATGGTGCAAGTGGCCCAATCTTATATGCCATATCTCGCCAACATCTTGGTTTTGCACCACCTCTGCTTTGGAACTCAACGCAGCACAGTCATCTACCTCCAACTTGTAGAGATTCTTTACTCGAATCCCAATCCTCTTGGTCTGTCCAATACCGATATACCTCAGGAATACCTTTCCTTT